>APFE030333861.1:6533-27386 GCA_000404065.3 Pinus taeda
TCACAGCACCTTGTCTTGCTCCATCAAGTACACAAGATTTAGTGTTTTTCTTGCACAAATACAACCTGTTGATCAAAATTTGATGGATTCCTCTCACAGGCTGATCACCTAGACTTGGTCCAGCTACAGGCTGAGCAGCTCCCCTAATAAATTGTGCAATTTTGGAGATTAACCAACCTTCCTTCCATAAATTGTGCAATTCTGTCTCGGAGCCTGCTGGGCTCCAGAATTGCGTAATCCTGCCAGTCAGGATTCACCCAAAAAACTACGCAATCCTCCCTAGTAGGCCTGCTCAGCCCAGGAATTGCATAATCCTAGGTAGCAGTCAGCTGCTCTGCCTAGAAATTGCGCAAATCTCTTGGGTAGCCAGCCCAGCTCCCATCCAGAAATGCGCATTTCCTCCCAGAAGTTGAGTAGCCTCATGCATGAGTAGTTGGGTTGACCAGTTCCACCCAGGACCAAGGAAACTTGACTTGCATGCATGACTTTCTTTTTCTCGGAATAGTGAAAGGCAACATGCAAAAAGCTTCCCATGATTCAGGGAGCTATTAATAGCAGCCAGAGGTTACATGCAAAGTTCGTTTTAGAAACTTTCCCAAGTGTCACCTTTTCCTAGATTTGTGACATGCACGTCATGAGCTCAAACTTATTTATTCAACACATCAGAAATCATTCTTTCACATCGATCTTGGAGCTCTGACATCCCATAGCACATCCAGGAGTCTTCCACACATCTGGCTCAACGATTCATGAATAAGTGGTCTCAACTTGTCTTTCTCAGCATTTCTGTCGCTTTTTGTGTTTTCGCTTGTGTGAGTGTTTTTTTCTTGATTTATTTGAACGTTTGCTATCGTTTACATGTATACTAGTTTGTACTAGTATTGTTTTAGTTTTTGTTGTTATCTCACTACTGTCGCATGCATGAAATAGTTTTTCACGAATGGTCACAGCTTCGATGACTCGCTTCACCCACATGCATGTTGATCTTTTTACTGAATCTTTCATTTGGTGTTTTCATGCACAGTCAATCACGTCTTCTTTCACTTATTTTCGCCGTGCATTCACTTTCACATTTGCTTTCAATTGCCCGTCGGTAGGTCTGGGTAGACTTGGCATGGATTGTGCCTCACCCAAACAACATTGCGAAATCTAGAGAATGAAAGCTCTGTCTTCCTCTCCAGAAATGCACATTTCTTCCAAGGCATTATCCTCCAGGATTGTTTTGTGCATTGCTGAGGAACAGTGACTGCTGGCCCAGAAAATTGTGCAATACAATCCCTGAGCCTGCAGTTATTTCCAGCTAGAATTGCGCATTACGCAATCCCAATAGTTAGCAGTCATCGTGGATTATGCATTGCAAACATCTAGCAGCGATTTTTTCCTCCCACACAGCCTAGACTGTCTTTTTATAGTTCTGATAGCTAGTCACCTAGTATACCAGAGAAAATTTTGCAATCTTCACCTATCATTCCCCAGGTATGTGTTAAGTCATTCCCATAATTTTCTTTGGTTTTCGCTGACAGATTTCTTGCCATGCATGTTTCTTTGTCTCCAAATATTTCAGATGTTCATCTACCTTTTAGCAGTACAAGATCAATAGCCTCCAGGAGAGCAGGATCAAAGCACACTGACGAAAGTGCAACTGGAGCAGCAGTTGAGCAGTTGTCTGCATGTATACCAACCTATGAAGATACCAAATTGTTTCTAGACAAGGACATCAAGATGAAATGGCAAGAGGTAAATGAAGAATTTGCAGACACTTTTGGGGAAGACCTCGAAGATCGTCAGGTGTATGTGAATATTCACAAGTCTAGTTTGTACCAGATTGCAAGCAGATACCTCGCATTCCCATGCATGGACATGGTACACTGGATCATCTCGCACTCTGATCCTGAGACGATGACTTTGAGTAGTGTCAGCGGGATAAAGCTTTCCACCTTCTGGGCACAGGATTTTGATGAGATGTATCAGATGTCGAAGCCCGTCACTATCATGGAGACTCCTTTCAGCTTACCCAATAGTAGTACCAACTCAAGAGACATTCTGAAGAACTGGGTGAAGGAGCCAGCTAGATTCAGGATGACACCCAACCAAATCTATAAGATGAAGATAATGTGGAAGGCGTATCAATGCTTGGTCATATTTTCATGTCGACTATGTGGCCAAGAAAGCATGGAAACCTTCCCATAGAGTTGGGTGATCACGCTGAACTAACTAGCCAGAGAGGGTAAACCATGTAATTGGTCCAGCATGTTGGCTCATCAAATGAAAGAACAAGTAGCGAAGGCTCGACAGTCACCCGGAGGTATGCACGCATAGATCTACATGTTCGCCTACATCTTAGATGCAATCTGTGCCCGACTGGAGTTCCCGGGCTTGGAGTGGACATGATCAATGACAGAGACTGCTGTGAACACATATTGTAAGTTGTTGTCTGAATGTAGCTTCAGAGGAGTAATCACATGGCTGTCCAATCATTTTGTTACCCCATTCTACAAGATGATATTCAAACAAAATCCACCCTGCATGTCGAAGGAAGAAATTGAGGCATTGGTAAACATTGCTAATTGGTATGCCTCACTGTTTGGAACCTTCATACGAATGTTCAGCATGGAGAAGCCTCTGCATGTTCTACTGAAGTTTGTGTTCGACATAGTCATCAAGCAGGAAGTAACATATCACGTCTCAGTAGGATTGACAGCTACTCTGCACCTAAAGAAGAAGGCATCTCGGCCCGCTTTTCTATTGCGGATTGGGTTATATGAGATCTAGAGTATCAAGCAAGCAGATGTCGAAGCAGAACTGATGAAGATGTATACATTCGACCTCCGAAGCTACAATCCGTATGACCCACATTATATTGTGAAATATGACCCAGTATAGTTCAACTGGATCCACGGAGCATTTCATTGGGTTGAGGAGGACCCATGGAAATATTGCTACAGTTTCTCCAGACCGATGAACAAGACGACTTCGATGTGGAGTGGTTAGCAAAGCAACATGAAGCAGCACCCTGGAGAGCACCAGCACCTACAGTAGTACCAACAAAGGCAAGCATATCAATGCACGACAAGGGCAAGAGGAAGATTGTCGATCACATGGAGGAAGAGAAAAGTTGCAAGTTCCGAGTAGATCCACTCGTGGAGAAATAAGCTATGGCTATAGAGGCAAAGAGACAACATCGCAACAAGCAAATTGCATAAAGGCAGAGGCATAAGAGAAGAATGGAAGAAGTAGAGAAGGAGTTGCATGAGTTGAAGTAGCAACTCCAGAAGGAAAAAGAGCTGCGCAAACAGGAGAGGGAAGCGCAACAGCAATAGGTACAGAAAGGGACACAACATGTGCAAACAGAGGAAACAATGCTTGCACTAGTAGAGGATTCATCACAATAGCTAGCATCAGGTAGATATGCTGAACCATCACAGGAGCAGGAATTTTCTCGTGATATAGAGCAAGCACTGCAACAGTTGGATACGGATATGGAGCAACGAGAATCGGAACAGGACATCGACCTTATGCCTAGTCACCAAGAGGTCAACTTACCTGCTTCACCGTATCTAGATGATGAGCAAGTCTTAAGTGATCAAGGAGGCAGTGAGATCCTCAGAGATCGGTCGAAAGAAGAGATGCACAACATCACATTTGACGAGTCTCAACATAGAGTTGTGCAGTCTCGTAGAGTTTCGACTTTGGATGATCATGCATCTCCTGTGCAAGTTGAGGAACGAGTGATCGTGTCTAATGTGCGCAAACATCCACGAGCCCTGGCCGATGCAAATAGAGTTTATGTCGAAGCCACCAGCTCAAGTGTTCGCTTTCTGATAGTTGAGAATGAGAGAATGGCTAAGGGACTACAGATGGCCAAGCAAGGAGGAGAGTTGGTGATATCATCTACCTGAGTTGAACTGAAGAAGGAAATACTAGATGAAGTATTGTCCCTAAACACGGTTATGCGAGCGTTGTACTCCAAGTTTGGCATCGTGCATAAGGCAATCATCCATCTCAAAGGATGGCAGCAACAATGTGCTAGAAGAGCACGTATCTTAACGAACTTGCATTGTGTTGTTGATTACATGTAAGCATGGACGATGAGGTAGAAGGGAGCCCCGCTTCACTTGCCTAAGATGATGAAGGCTAATGCGGTTGAGCTGAAGGCATGTATCCGGAGTTAGATCCGGAACTATTAAGAGCTCCTGCAGCTCATCACTAGTATAGAGGCTTCCCATGCAATTGTGTTCAAGAGTATGGATGTTGTGGTGCACGCACATGCGATCCCATCTATTGGGGCTATCACCCAGGTGAAGACAAAGGCACAGATCTGACTAGAGCTTGAATCGTACTTCGACAAGTTGATGCGCATCGCCACCAGCCCAGACTTGCCCATCAGTGAAGACATCATGCACAAGTATGTTGATGGTCTAGCCGCGTTGAGGACAATGATGTTGATCTGAAATTGATCAAGGATCTAGAAAAAGCCTAAAATTCAAAGTTACTAGATTCGAGTGTTAATAGCGTCATTGTGTAGAGCTCGTAGAAAAAACTCCAATGCAACTTGAGTGGGTGCATTTGGCCTTCGGATGAATGAGAAACTACTTGTGGAAGTTTGTGACAGAACAATGTTTTATTGCTTGACTCATGGCAGAAATACAAGTTTAGCTCAGTGACAGATCTCCAACTTCATTACAGTGGTAATGTCTTCATCTTGTTTGCAAGGTGAAATAATAAGTTAAAAAGGTGATTTTACATGGTGATGACATGTATATATTAAAATATCATTAAAAAAAAACAAAAATCATATATTAAAAATCGATATGGCACATTTTATTAAACTAAGTCAACGAAAAATAATTCAAAACATAAATTACAAACATATGTTATAAATTGGTGGTGGATTAATATTAAAGTTTCATAACGCATATGTAAATGGTGGGGTGAACGCATATATGGGGGTTAATGTCATTTAATGTCATTAAAGTTTCATGTGGCAAGTGTATACATTATAAAATGGTGAATCACATATGAAATGGTTAACAGTTGTAACGTCATGACCTCCGCTCCATTGTTATATACCTCCGCCATATTCACTATACATACCATTTTCGTTTCAACCATACGCTTATTCATCCGCCAAACTCCAAGCACCAATGGTTATGGGTATTGGTTTCATTTTAAAATACAATGTATATTGCGTATAATTCTAACGAATATGTTAACACAGCAAAGTTAGGGTGAGATTATTATGTAGCGATAAGGGTTAATGATGTTATATTGTTTTGGAGCGATAAGGTTATTAATGTAATATGGTTCTGCAGGGATATTTTTGGTTACCAAAATATTATATATATGGTAATGTTATGTTATGTTAAAAGAGGGAGAGTTTTGACATTTTATACAACGAAGAAGAATTTTTGTGTAGTTTTGGAGATTTGGAGGCAAAATTTTGCAGGTTTATGCTGGGAGTTGTAGGGGTCTTTTTCAGCACCGTCATTTGCGTCGGATTTATGTGGTCGAACAAAACACAACTAGACCTACCAGGGATCTTGTTGATGTAACTTGGATGCATTTTTTGGGCTTTGAATTTCTAATATAAAGGCCTCCCCGTTGAAGACTAGGCCCAGAGATGTAGGCTTTGAGATAGCCAAACTTCATTAGCATTCTCTTGCGTCACTTTTTTTCTCATTGTTTGTTGTTCTAATTTGTTGCAACATTATTATTTAGTTTTCCATGCTTATGTATTTAATGGTGTTTTTAAATCATGCATTAACACTTTCTAACAACAAATAAATCACAATTTCAATTAAAGATCTTTTTGGGGATCAGATGCGCATGCTTACAGATGAGTTGGACAGAGGAGCCCGAGTAGTGTACCCGAATGTTGTGGAGGCAAGAGTCAGGTTCCAGAAAAATGTCACCTTGGAGCACATGGACACCATCAAGGACTACCGATCTTGGCATCATTGTGTTACTGTTGATTAGCACGAGGATGCTGAGGAGTTGGACTTCCATGGTTGTCTAAGTCATAGTGATGTCTAGAATGGCTTGCTCAAGCCATTTTTTCTCACATGGGTACATGTGCATTGTAATGTAATTTCATGTCAAGTGTAAGTTAAGTGTCCATAGTTGGATGTAATAGTCATAGAGTAGATGAAGAGTCATGAGGGTAGTTGAACTGTGACAAGGGGAATGTCAAGGGTCGCCCCACCCTTTGCTATAAATAGTCCCTCATAACTCATTGTATAAGCTTTTGGTCATCCAAGCTTCCGATAAGAGTATCTTGGAGAGAGCATGTATAGTATTGTAACAAGGCTTGGCTTCTCCAATGCGTAGAACTAGTACATCTCTTTAGAGGAGCAAGCAGTTGTGGCTGTAACATTCCACTATCAGAACTAGTGGTTAGACATGGATGTATTTTATGACTGTAACTTACACTTCTTAATGTAACAAGAGCCAACACGCTTCATGCATATGGTGTATTGTATTTTATGCTATCTAGTTTACTCTAAATGATTATATGTATTGGTTTTCTTACGCATGCATGTATAGCTATTTTTACATGTATGTATGAATCTTCCTGAAATGTGCTATTGGTTTAACCATCACTTCGGATTGCTTGCTAATTTGCCTTCCATGTTGTGATGTATAGTTTCTCGTGTGTTTCCTTCTTAAATGCATGCTATCACAGGTTTGAAAGGGGCGCACTCATCTCAACCCCCATGTGTTAGAACCTCTCATGCACCTTCCTTGGCTCGCTGCAGTTGTCACATCCTTGCTACCAATAGAGTTATCTTACTTGCCTCTGTGCGAAATTGCAGTCAATGCATTACCATATGACCCACTGTTGGGACTCCTACACCAAACGGTCTGAGGTCTAATTGTTACAACAATGTGAGGCTCCGCATGAATCAACTATGGATTTTTGGCAATGCTTTCAAGACTTGCAGTTTCAAGCTCTGAAGAGCCAAATTAATTTTTTCTATCTTTGGGACTGGTTCGAGTATTGTGTTAAGAAATCTGCTCATCCCAAGAAGAAGTTTGAAATCAAGCCTCACTCAACTTTCTTCAGTGATGGAGTTGTGTAATCACAGACGGAGGTGGTTACTGTCACAAGTAACTGTCTGCCATTCCCTTATCAAACAGTTCCACCATTGTAGAGTGATGTTGAGGATCATGTTCACACATTTTCTCAATTGTCACATCCTCCCAACATCACTTCACTTAATTTTCGCGCAAATTTGGTTGTGAGTCCATCGAGTTGTCATATGCATTATGTTCCAGAACCTTCGTCATTACACTCTACTAATCCTTCAGATGATAATTTCTTGTGTTCCTCCATTTCAGACTCTACACTTGTTGTGAATGAGCAACAAGCCATCGATGGAGTTGGTGTTGCACAACCAACATGCACTGTTATTCATGAAGACTGTGACTGGGAGCTTGAGCAACAAAACTCGGTAAAGGATGACCCCCTTCCATCCAAGTCTCCTCCGTTCTTTCCTGACATCTTTGGTGAACCTGCCATCCATGATTTCCCATGTGTATCTTCATCCACAGTTGCACCCATCGTTGATCACTTACAGGACACAACGGATGTCAGTCCATCATTCGACAATGGAAAGGATAAGTTATTCATTGAAAATCCACTTGATCTTTCATCTGTCCTTTCCGCAAACATGGAGGATGAATTTTTTCGCTTCTCATCTACCCCTCTATTTGTTCATCAGATCATGAGGATGTCGATGAAATCATTGATTTGTCTGATCATGGCTGTCGTGATCCCTTTACTCCCATATTTGATCACGATCATGTTTCTATCGCAGTTGATTTTTCAAA
This sequence comes from Pinus taeda, assembly GCA_000404065.3. NCBI lineage: Eukaryota > Viridiplantae > Streptophyta > Pinopsida > Pinales > Pinaceae > Pinus > Pinus taeda. Next base: position 14,364 of record APFE030333861.1, read on the forward strand.
GCTACCAGTATATGATGATCTATCTGACAATGAAGTTGAAACACCCAAGGCTATCGAGGCACTTTAGCCCTAGTTGATGGTTATGTCAAGGCCTCACTCTCTTCGGGTTAGTCTCACTTTTGATCAGGAAACTGTTCAATCACCCAAGGATCCTCATCACTCATTTGTATGCATTGAAGATAGATCATGCTTCCTCCACTCAAATTGCACAATCCTATCGCTCATGCATTGGAGGAATCTTACATTGCAAGCACATGTGCATGACACAAGTTGTCTTTGTTTCTTTCTTTTGCTTGCATGTCATAGTCAAGAGTGTGCATATGCTTCAAAGTTGCACGTAGTGTCGTACAACACCATGGTAAGTCCACGGACTACTCTTCATACACTTGCACTCACTTATGTCCCGTGGGCATCTTGGAGCACGAAGTGTTGTTGTCTTCATTGTTATATCTTTCTTGTTTGCTAGTTTGTATAATTGGGTTGCTTGCAGACCAAGCCTTCACCAACATGGGTCAACTAATGCACCGGTGGCTGCATTGGAAATATCACTTCACGTGATCAGCCCCATGCACCATTAATTTAGGAGTAGGAGTAGTGTTTTCTTTCAGTTGGTTTGCTTGCATACTTGTTTTCTTATTTTCTTTGTTGGCTTGCTTTTTTGCCTGATTTTTTGCTTACTTTTATTTCGCTTTCACTTCTACTTCTGCTTTTCTTGTTGTTTGTTAGTTTTCTTGTTTTGTTCATAGGTTAGTTTTGCATGAAACCATGTATGACTCTTGAAACAGGTTGGGTAAAATACAAGAGGCCTTGTAGAGCTATCACTCCTTGGTTATCTGTCATCTTTCCTTTGTATGAAGATCTTGTTAATCTTAGTCCATGATACATTGAAGGAAAATACATACTATATGAAGAGAACCTTGGTAAAAACACAACACTTGCGCGCTAACTAGTGTGACCTACTCTGGTTAGTTGTTTTTGGGTTAACCCTTGTTAGCTCAGTCAAGTAGAGAAAGGTGATGGGGAAAACCTTAACAAGCACATCAGAGATATAATAAACAACTTCTCTGCAAGAACAACCTCTTCTGATCTCAATAAGTAGGGATTCCTCTTGCCTCTGAAATGAATAAGTGTTATGCACAGTTACGAAAAATGAAAAAAAAATGAAAAGTGAAAATTTCCAAAAATGAAATCAATAAGGAGAAAGAAGAGAAAGGCTTCCTGCGTTGAGAGGTGATGCAAGTAACTCCATCAAGGTACTGATCAGGCTCGCTGGCAGTAGAGCCATGCTTGTTTTCTTATGTGACTCCGTTGGGGTATTGTCCAGGCCTGTTGGCAGCGGAGCAACACTAGAGATGAAACTAAGACTTTGACGACTATACTGCTTGTGCACCAATATACCCCTCAACCCCAATCAAAACAACTATGTTTCCTTGGCTTGGAATGTGTGTCAACCAACCAAGAGCTTGGCAAGTTCTACATCTTACAATCAAGCTAGTGTGAAACCAAGACGAACTAAGAACTGAACAATACTTTCGGAGGTGTTAAACTTACTTTTCATGAACAAGGTCCATTCAGAGAGCTGGAGTTCTACCAATGTGTTGCCAAGTGTTGTAGCGGCTACAACCACCCTCCAAAATTTTTCCTCAGCTTCATTTTGGAGCCTCCTTACCAACCTTTCACAACACCTTGCCTTGCTTCGTTAAGTACACAAGCTTTAGTGTTTTTCTTGCATAAAGCCAACCTGTTGATCAAAACTTGATGCATTCCCCTCACAGGTTGATCACTCGGACTTGGTCTAGCTGCAAGCTGAGCAACTCCCCCAAGAAATTGCGCAATTTTGGAGGGAAACTAGCCTTCCCTCCATAAATTGCGCAATTCTATCTGGTAGCTTGCTCGGCTCTAAAATTTCCCAATCCTGCTAGTCAGGCTTCACCCAGAAAACTGTGTAATCTTTCCCAGTAGGTCTACTCAGCCCAGGAATCGCACAATCCTAGGTAGCACTTAGCTGCTTTGCCCAGCAATCGCGCACATCTCCTGGGCATCCATCCCAACTCCATTCAGAAATGCTTATTTCTTCCTAGCAATTGAGTAGCCTCATGCATGAGCAGTTGGGTTGACCAGTTCCACCTAGGACCAAGGAAACTTGACTTGCATGCATGACTTGTTTTTTCTCAGGATAGAAAAAGGAAACATGCAAAAATCATCCCATGATTTAGGGAGATATTTTTAGCAGCCGAAGGTTACATGCAAAGTTCATTTTAGAAACTTTCCTCCAAGTGTCACTTTTTCCTAGATTTGTGGCATGCGCATTATGAGCTCAAACTTATTTATTCGATGCATCACAAATCATTCTTTCACATCTATATTGGAGCTCTGACATCCCACAGCACATCCATGGCTCTTCGACACATCCATCTCAACTATGCACGGGTAAGTGGTCTCAACTTGTCTTTTTCAACATTTCTGTCACTTTTTGTGTTTTCGCTTGTGTGACTGTTGTTTGTTTAATTTCTTTGTACTCTTGCTATCGTTTACATGTATACTAGCTTGTACTAGCACCATTTTAGTTTTCTTTGCTATCTCACTGTTGTCGCATGCATGAAAGGTTTTGCATGAACAGTCGTTGATTCGACGACTCACTTCACCACATACATGTTGATCTTTTTACTGAATCTTTAATTCGATGTTTTCATGCAAAATCAATCACTTCTGCTTCCACTTATTGTCACCATGCATTCACTTTCACATTTTCTTTTACTTTCCCGTTGGCGGGTCTGGGCAGACTTGGCCTGGACTCTGCCTCAACTAGATAGCATTACGCAATCTGGAGAAGGAAGGCTTTGTCTTCCTCTCCATAAATGCGCATTTCTGCCCAGGCACTATCCTCTAGGACTGCTTTGCACATTTCTGAGGGACAGTGACTGTTGGCCTAAAAAATTACGTAATGCAGTCCCTTAGCCCAGAGAAAATTGTGCAATATTTTCCTATCATTCCCCAAATATGTGTTAAGTCATTCCCCAAATTTGATTTGGTTTTCGGTGACAGATTTCTTGCCATGCATGTTGCTTTGTATCCAGATATTTCAAGTGTTCGTCTCCCCCTTAGTAGTATAGGATCAATGGACTCCAAGAGATCATGATCAAATAGAAGTGCAATTGGAGCAACAGTTAAGTAGGTGTCCGCATGTCTACCGATCTATGAAGATACCAAATTGTTTCTAGACAAGGACATCAAGCTGAAATGGCAAGAGGTCAATGAAGCATTTGCAGGCACTTTTAGGGAAGACCTCGAAGATTGTTAGGTGTATGCGAACATTTACAAGTTCAGCTAGTACCAGATTGCATGCAAATACCCCGCGTTCCCATGCGCGGACATGATACACTGGATCGTCCCATGCGCGGACATGATACACTGGATCGTCTCGCACTCTGATCCAAGGCAATGACTCTGAGCAGTGTCAGCGGGACAAAGATTGCCACCTTCTAGGCACAGGATTATGATGAGACGCATCAAATGTCGAAGCTTGTCACTATCATGGAGACTCCTTTCATCTTACCCAGCAGCAGTGTCAACTCCAGAGACATTCTAAAGATATGGGTAAAGGAGCTGGCAAGATTCAGGATGACACCCAACTAGATATATAAGATGAAGATATTGTAGAAGGCGTATCAATACTTCGTCATATTTGCATCTTGACTATGTGGTCAACAAAGCACGGAAACCTTCCCACAGAGTTGGGTGATCGCGCTGGACCAATTGGCCAGAGAGGGTAAACCATGTAACTAGTCCGATATGTTGGCACTTCAACTGAAGGAATAGATACCAAAGGCTCGATAGTCACTCGGAGGTATGCCAGCAGAGATCTACATGTCCATCTACATCTTATAGATGTAATCTGTTCCCGACAGTAGTTCTTGGGCTTGGAGTGGTCATGGTCACCGATGAAGACTACTGTGAACACATAATGTAAGTTGTTGTTTGAATGCAGCTTCAAAGGAGTAATCACATGGTTGTCCGATCATTTCGTCACCCCAGTCTACAAGATGATATTTGAACTGGATCCACCCTGCATGTCGAAGGAAGCAATGGAGGTACTAGTATACATTACTGATTGGTATGCCTCACCGTCTGACATCTTCATATGAATGTTCAACGTGGAGAAGCCTCTGCTTGTTCTACCGAAGTTTGCCTTGGACATACTCATCACGTAGGAAGTAGCATATCACATCTCGGGAGGATTGATAGGTAGACTGCACTGAAAGAAGAAGGCACCTTGGCCCGCTTTTCTATTTTGGATTGGGTTATATGAGATCCAGAGTATCAAGCAAGCGGATGTCAAAGCATAATTTATCAAGAAGTATCCATTTGACCTCCGAAGCTACAATTTGTATGACCCACATTGTATTGTGAAAGATCACTGCACAAGAGTAAAGTTCAACTGGATCCACGAGGAATTTTATTGGGCCAAGGAGGACCCATGGAGATATTGCTATAGTTTCTCCAGACCCAATGAATAGGTTGGCATCGTTGTGCAGTGGTTAGTGAAGCAACATGAAGCAGCATCTTGGAGAGCACTACCACCAGCAGCACTAGCAGCAGAGGCAAGCATACTGGTGCTTGACAAGGAAAAGAGGAAGATTGTCGATCGCATGGAGGAAGAAAAAAGCTACAAGTTTCAAGTAGATCCACTCGTGGAGAAAGCAGCTATGGCTATAGAGGCAAAGAGGCAACAGCGCGACAAGTGAATCACGCAAAGGCAGAGGCATAAGAGAAGAATGGAAGAAGCAGAGAAGGAGTTGCATGAGTTGAAGGAGCAACTTCGGAAGGAACAAGAGTTGTGGAAACAGGAGAGGGAAGCGCATCAGGGACAGGTACAGAAGGGGGCACAACATGTGAAAATAGAGGAAACAACGCCTATACTGGTAGTGGATTGATTAGAAAAATTGGCATCAGGTAGACAGGGTGAACCATTGTAAGAGCACAACTTCGCTCGTGAGATAGAGCAAGAACTTCAACAGTTGGATACAGATATGGAGCAACGGGAAGTGGAACAAGACATTGACCTTATGCCTCATCACCAAGAAGTCAACTTACCTGCTTCACTACATCCAGATGATGAGCAAGCCTCAAGTGACCGAGGAGGCACTGAGATCCTTAGAGATCAGCCAGAAGAAGAGATGCACAACATCTCATTCGACGAGTCTCAACATAGAGTTGTGTTGTCTCGTAGAGTTTTGACTCTAGATGATCATACATCTCCTACGCAATTTCAGGAATGAGTGATCGTGTCTAATGTGCGCAAACATCCAACAGCCTTGGCCGATGCAACTAGAGTGTATGTTGAAGCCACTAGCTCAAGTTTTTGATTTTGGATAGCTGAGAATGAGAAAATAGCTAAGGGTCTACAAATGGCCAAGCAAGGAGGAGAGTTGGTGACAGCATCTGCCTGAGCTAAACTGAAGAAGGAAATACTAGATGAAGTATTGTCCCTTAACACAATTATGCGGGCATTATACTCCAAGTTTGGCACTGTGCATAAGGCAGTAGTCCATCTCAACGGATGGTTCCAGCAATGTGCTAGAAGAGCATGTAGCTTAACGAACTTGCATGCTATTATTGATTACATGCAAGCATGGACGATGAGGTACAAGGAAGCCCCGCTTCACTTGCCTAAGATGATGAAGGCTAGTGCGGTTAATCTGAAGGCATGTATCCGGAATCAGATCCAAAACTATGAAGAGGTCCCACAACTCATCACTAGTATACAAGCTTCCCATTGACATGTGTTCAAGAGTATGGATGTTGTGGTGCGCGCACATGCGATCCCATCTATTGGGACTCTCACCCAGGTGAAGACAAAGGAATAGGTACGACTAGAGCTTGAGTCGTACTTCGATGAGTTGATGCGCATCGCCACCAGCCTAGACTTCCCCTCAGTGCAGACATCATGCACAATTATGTTGTTGGTCGAACGACATTGAAGACAATGATGTGCATGCTTACAGACGATTTGGATAGAGGAGCCTGAGCAGTGTACCCAGATGTTATGGAGGCAAGAGTTAGGTTCTAGAAAGACATCTCCTTGGAGCACACAAACACCATCAAGGACTACCAATCTTAGCATCAGTATGCTACTGATGATTAGCATGAGGATGTTGAGGAGTTGGACTTCCATGGTTGTCTAAGTCATAGTGATGTCTAGCATGGCTTTCTCAAGCCATTTTGTCTCACATGGGTACATGTGTTATGCTCTTGACCTACGAGAAGATACTAGAATACCAAATATGCGAAGAAATATACCCAGAACACAGAACAAATAGAAATAACAGCATGTATTTTATTATTCAAAAAGGAAAGCAATGTTCACTTGCCTCTTCGAGGGGGCAACCTCCAATAGAGCTGGGCTCAATTACAAAATAAGACACGATGCTCCTCGATGGGATTCTCTATCCTTTATATAGGATTCATACATGCAATACCATGGGTTAGTACCATGGTTCTTGTTAGCATTGTTGGCGTTTGGCCCAAAAATGGATCGAAAACACTCCAAAAGTCTCCAAAGTTTGCCTAAAATCATGAAAAATGGATCCAAATATGCTTCAAAGCACTCCCTAAGTCTTCAAAAGTGCTTAAGATCATCCATCGATCGAAACAAGTGAGGGAGGAGAGCCCTTGGAAGGGTAGAAATACATTATCCGGAGGCTAAATTACTTCAAAATCATGAAAAAACCCTTATCATAGGCTTAAAACTCGATAACGCACAGTTGTCGTTAGATCTGGCTAATCAACGGCCCAGATCTAAGCGGTAAACGCAAATCGGCGGTCCCAGGGAATGGAAATCAGAGCTGGACACCCCCGATCAGTGAACGTCAATGATCGCTATCGGCAGAAGTATTGGCGGAGGTATTAGCGCATGTTGTGTGGAATGAGCGATAGCGATCACCGATTCAACATGGACTGTCGATCCCGCGCGCAGATCAACGGCCCACATCGCATTGGCAGATCGCAATCGGGAAGATTAAGGGGCACAACCTTTACATGTACATGTCCGCAATGCGATAAGACCCAGACCTAATGGGTTTCAGAATAAAAACACATATTATTTCAAGTCCGCGGATTGGCCATTTTAATGTATTTCATGTATTTTCGTTGTTTTAACAAAATACAAAGGGAAGCAGGGCAGCGCCGATAGCGATGGAGCCCGGACCCGAAAGGGTTCGGGAATGAAATTTTATAATCTTTCAAATCCGCCAAAGCCCATTTTTTAATAGTTTTGTGTATTTTCGTTGTTTAAACGAAATACGAAGGAAGCCTTGGATCGCTGAGAGCGATGAAGCCCATACTTGAAAGGGTCTGGGAAGTGAAAAATATATATTTTGAAGTCTGCCAAAGGAAATTTTTCATGTTTTCCCGCGTTTTTCATGAATTTCCAAATACAAAGGGAAGTGAGGGAACTGGCCGGCATTGATATGCAACAGCGACCCGATAAAGGAATTAATCATGTTTATGGATTTTTTGAAGTCCGAAAAGGATAGAGAGGCGCGGGAATTCTCAGAATTGTTGTGTTTTCTGTTCATAACAGAAAGCAGTCACTATCCACATTTTAAAGGGATTTCATAGGCTCGAAGAGCCATTCCACCATAGAGTAGGGGCCAAATCAACGACGAAGTAGTCAAGGAGCCACAACATGTGCAGATAGCCCACAACAGAAGTGATCAAGAAGCATAGACAGTGCAACACTGCCAAATCAACCAGAAACGATCATGGAGCCACAACATAACACAGCCAAAACAAACAGGATGATTGTGGGGCATCTCTAGCACGGGAGAACTCCTAGACAGAGCAACAAGCTACCAAAAAATATTTGAAAGCAGTTACTCTACTGTCAGAAGCAGAAAAATCCAATCCCATGCTTGCTTAGAGGGCATCAAATCAGTTAACAATGCAGAATATACAGATTAAGACTCTGAGCCTCTTAGAGCTCAGGAGCATTGTAAATAGACTATAAATAGCTGAGTTTAAGATGTAATAGGGGTTCAACTTTTGGAGATTATTCGTACTCTCTTCATTCAAGCTTCCCATCTTCATTCTAGCAATATAAGCTTCTTATGCTATTATATGTTCAATGTCCATTATCTTTGTTGTTCTATGCTTGCACTTGAACAGTTTGTTCATGTTTTCTTTGTGTCTAAGGCCAGATAACTGTCATCTTATCTCTGCTTTGATATATTAGATTTGCAAGCTACTTTGCTACCTATAGCTAGCCATCCATATGTGGTCATATATGCACCTGCCAGTACAATCAGTATTTTCTTTTGCTGCCTATAGCTAGCCATTAATGTATGTTTATGTGTGCAATCTGTTGGTATAGTCAGTATTCTCCATCTATCCATTGAATTTATAACTTATTGAGCATTAGTGGTCTAAATCCTTGTATTGGTGAGAGCGTTCTTTCATGTACTGAGTGAAAATAGAGCCGAAATGGTTATCTAACTTGATCCAAACCATCATTTATTCCAATAGTTCAGAGAAGAATATTGAAGATTATATGTTACCAGGCATCTCCGAGCTACAACCTAGGAGATTTTCTCGGAGACCTAATAGTTCTGATTAATACCATCTACCTAATACCATGGCCCATTTGCAACTAACTGTGGTCCCTTCTTTAAATGCGGGTCAACCACTTACAATTATTAATATGGGCTTTATTGACTCTTTAACTAACTATAATTATGACTCGACCCTATTACATAAATAAGGGGGTTAGGGTTGGACCCTAACATACCCCCCCCATAAAAATAACCTTGTCCTCAAGGCTAAAGCCGTAGAAACTGTTGAAGAACAGTGGTTGGTTTGCAGGTCACATGTTTTGGAGAGATGTCTTTCCACTTGACGAGGACTTCCTTGATCGTGCAGCCACGTAGGTGCTGTTCTCGCGTGTCAAGAACCTGTTCAGGTTGGAGACAAATTGAACCTTCTTCATCCAATTCCAGTAGACAGGTTTGAATTCTGCAATGGTTCCCAACCACTTTATTGAGGCATGAGACATGGAAGACGGGGTGGATTTTTGCAGTGGGTGGCAAGGCTAGCTTGTAGGCTACTTCTCCGATGTGCTGAAGTATTTGATATGGTCCGTAGAATTTTGGAGATAATTTCTGACAACCCTTGTCTTTGAGTGATTTTTTCTTATATGGTTGCAGCCTCAAGAATATCTGATCCCCTTCTTGAAATTTGTGCTCTGAACGATGTTGGTTGGCCTGTTGCTTCATGTGATTTTGAGCTTGATGGAGATTCTCTTTGACATGGGCTAGCATGGTTGCACGGTTCTGTAGGAGTTGATCCACTGCTTGTACCTTCGAGCATCCCTAGATATACGAAGTAGGTGAAGGCAGGGGTTGACCAGAAACTGCTTCATATGGTGTCATTTTGGTGGTGGCATGATAGTTAGTATTATACCACCATTCGGCTAGAGGTAACCACTGTACCCATAGATGTTGCTTTTCTAAAGTGAAACACCTAAGGTAGGTCTCCAGACATTTTTTGACTACTTCAGTTTGACCATCAGTTTGGGGATGATAGGAAGTATTGAGTTGTAGTTGGGTACCTTTTAGCCTGAAGAGTTCCTGCCAAAAGTTACTGGTGAAGATCAGATCACGATAAAACACAATGGAAGTGGGCATGCCATGCAATTTGAAGATATGGTCCATGAAAGATTGAGCCACCAAAGTGGGTGTAAAAGGGTGGGGTAGGGTGCAAAAATGAGCATACTTAAAAAGTCTATCCACAACCACCATGATGACTGACTTTTTGCCTAACTTCGGAAGACCCGTAATGAAATCCATAGAAACCTCCATCCAAATTGAGGCCGGGATGGCCAATGGCTGTAATGTGCCTGGGGATTTGACTATTTCTCCTTTGTGGTGCTGACACACATCACACTCTGCTACAAAATTAAGAATGTCCTTTTTCATGCCTGTCCAAAAGAATGAACGTCAAGTGCGAGCATAAGTCTTATGAAAGCCTGAATGGCTTGCAATGGGGGATTAGTGCAACTCTGCCAAAATGCGACTTTTGAGGGTGGATGTTGGTGATATCACTACTTTGTCCTTGTAGCAAAGAATCTCATCCTACCAAGAGTAGCCCATTGTGGAATTTGGATCCGCCTACAATTTATTAATGAAGTGGGAGAGCAAAGGATGTGAAAACCATTCCTTGCGAGCCTCTTCAATCCACTCTGGAATGGGAAGAGAGATTGCTAGCAAGGTGCTTTCCTCCTCAAACTGGCATGATAAAGCATCTGCTACAACATTTTCACACCCTTTCTTGTAAATTATCTCATAATCATATCCCAACATTTTGGCTAGCCATTTATTTTGTTGTGGCGAGGATAGGTGTTGCTCCAAAAAATATTTAAGGCTTTGGTGGCCTGTGCGGATTTGGAAATGTCGCCCCAATAAGTATGGTTTCCAGGTATCTACTGCATGTAAGATGGCCATCATCTACTTCTCATAGGTAGATTGTCCCAGATTTGTCCCACTTAGTTGCTGGCTAGTGAAGGCCAATGGTCGACCTTCCTGCATTAAGACAACCCCAATACCCGTACCTGAAGCATCGCATTCAATCACAAAAGATTTGGTGAACTCGCGAAGTGCCAATACGGGAGTGGAACACATGGCATGTTTTAGAGCTATAAATGCCTGTTGTGCTTTATCATTCTAGAGGAATGAATTTTCTTGAGAAGGTGAGTGAGGGGTCTAGCAATGCGACCATAATTGTAGACGAATTTGTGATAGTAGCCAATGAGACCCAAAAATCCTCTCAAGCTCTTCATGGTCTTTGGTTGAGGCCAATCCTGCATTTCCTGGATCTTTTTGGGGTCCACCTTGACACCTTCACGCCCCACAATGTGGCCCAAATACTCAACTTCTTCCATGCCAAAAGAGCACTTGGACAATTTGATAGATAATTTATGCTTCCAGAGCAGTTGCAAGAACAGATATACATGCTGAAGATGTTTTTCCCAGGTGAGGTTGTAGATGAGGATGTCATCAAAGAAAACAAGGTAGGAGCAGGTGATTCATGAGGCTCTAAAAAGTGGATGGGGCATTACAGAGACCAAATTGATAACCAGGAACTCATAATGGCCTTAATGAGTTTGGAAAGCAGTCTTTGGAATGTTTACTTCTTTCATGCGAATTTTGTGATAGCCCGAGCGAAGGTCGAGCTTAGTAAAGAATTGAGCCCCATTTAGTTCATCAAGCAAATCATTAACAACTGGGATGGGATATTTATCTTTGACTGTCAGCTTGTTGAGGGCCCTAAAGTCTAGACACATATGCCATTCCCCATCTTTCTTGAGCACCATGACCACAGGCGATGACTAAGGACTAATGCTAGGGTGAATAACACTTGCTTCTAGGAGTTCCTTGATGATTTTTTCAATTGCATTATTTTGGGCGAAAGGATATCTATATGGGCGTACATTTGGTGGTTGTGCCCCTGGGACCAAAGTAATGCTATGATCATGTTCCCCTCTCGAGGGTGGAAGCTCGTGAGGCTTGTCAAAGACCGGCAGATGGTTGTTTAAGACTTATTGCATCTCAGGATGAATATGAAGAGAAGTGGGTTTGAAGACCTGGATGGCATTAAATTGGGCTATAACTCCATGGTAGCCCTTTTTTAACAATTTTTCCATCCTATGCGAGCTGATGATAGAAGGAACACCTGCCTGGAGTCCACGGAGGGTGTGTGTGTGGTTATTCTGCTTAAAGCTCATATATAACTCCTAGAAATCCATTGTGATTTGGCCAAGTGTGCGGAGCCATTCAGCACCCAAGACAATGTCACACCCACCCATGTTGATGGCAAACATGTGGATATTTAGGTGATAATCCCCCATTTGAAGTTTGACATTTTCACAGTGGCCTTCACATTTCATTGTCCCCCCATTAGCAATCTGGACTTGGAAATTAGAGATTGCTCTGACAAAACAATGCACTACTTCAACGACTCTTTGATGGATAAAGTTATGTGTATTGCCACTATCAATCAAGACTATTATAGGGCGACACTTAATAAAACCTCTGATTTTGAGAGTTTTGGGAGAAGAAATTCCTACCAAAGCATGAAGCGAGATAACTGGTTCTTCAAGTGTAGCTAGAAGCTCATTGTCTAGCTGGTTGTCCTCATCTTCCTCCTCTGGTCCCTCAAATGGTAGGGCTCCCTCAGATGAATTGTGATCAGTAGCATCAATTTGAAAGAATTTGGGTTCCCTGCATTTATGCCCCGGGGAGTATTTCTCATCATAGTAGTAACACAATCCTTGCTTTCTTCTTTCTGCCATTTCCGCTGGTGACACCTTTTGAACCTTAAGTGTTTGGGTAGTGCTCGAAGCCTAGGTGGGGCGACCCTTGGCTATGAAATTTGGACGAGTCAATTGTGCCGTTAATGCGCTTTCTACTTCACGAGCTATCTTGCAAGCTGCCAGCCATGAGAATGGGTGTTTCAGTAGGATGTGGGCTTGTATGGCATCTTTGAGACCACTGACAAAACATTCCAAGTAGAATTCATCTGCTAGACCTCTTGTGCGAAAGGCTAATGCTTCAAAGGCTGTAATATATTCTTGCATTGTGCCTGTCTGTTGGAGCTCAGTGAGATGACCCAAAAATTTAGATTCATGGTCAAAGCAATCAGAAAGGGCTTTTGAGAATATCTACCAAGTCACGGGCCTTCCATAGAAGCATTGATGCCATTGCCACCATTGCCATCTTTCTTGGTCCAAGTACATGCTTCCCACACTTAGCCTAGTCGCATCATCTCTGATGTGATCCAATGTGAAATATTGCTCCATTTGGGCTAGCAATGTGGCCGAATGAGAGCCATAAAATTTATACACGTCTAGCTTGGGTGGTCGAGGTTGGGATTGTTGGTGGTTTCCATAGAAGTGAAGAGAATGGCTAGACTCGCCCTTAAGGTTTTCATTAAAATCATATGCCTCTAATTGTTCCCCCAACTTGCCATTTG
>APFE030333861.1:29773-46036 GCA_000404065.3 Pinus taeda
CTGGGTGCCATTTTGATATAATGGATATATTCATGAGCCTACTTTGATCATATGTTGTCTTCCATCTATATTCTAATGATGTGTGTTTCGAAACATGAATGAAAATCTTTAAAATTATGTGTTTTTATAAAAAATAAATATTTAATGTATTTTTTACAACGACTGAGTCATTGAAATTGAGCAGTCCGAGTCGATACTGAGTCGGAGTTTTAAAACATTGCTTTAAATGCAGGTCAACCACTTACAATTGTTAATATGGGCTTTATTGGCTTTTTAACTAACTATAACTATGACTCAACCCTATTACATAAATAAGGGGGTTAGGGTTGGACCCTAACATTCTTTTGAAGATTCCATCATTGGATCTTAAAGACCCTTGCCTTGCAAATGTTTCTTTTCTTTTGATGATGGAGGTCTTCTAAGGTTTTTTAATCATGATCAATTTTCTTTAATTGTGGATGAGGTCCTATACTAGGTATGCTCCTTCTACATGAATATCTTGAGCTATATATACCAAGCTCCTATATTCTAGAAGATGATTCTAACCATGCATTTTGTTCTTATTTATAAATGCTTCTTCTACATGAGTATTTTGACCTCTATGTACATCATGCTTCTAGATTCTAGAGGATGTTTCTAGCCATGCAATTTTATTATATTCCTAAATGCTCCTATACTACTCAAAAACTTGAAAGAATACTTGAAGTAAATAGTTTGACTTAGTTATAGTAGAGGTCCGATGGATCTTCCTTTTTTTGCTTCTTGTTTTCTTCTTTTATTTCTTGAGTCACATGAGCTTCTTCCATTTTCCTCTTGTTGTTGTTTTCCTTCTTAAGCTTAGGACAATTCCTTTTATAGTGTTCATAATATTGGCATCCATAAAATTGGATTTTGGAATGTCTTTGTTGTTTGTTCTTCGTGGACCATATTCGCCAAATTTACCCTTTCTTTTGGCCATGGTAGCGAATGCTTTCTCCTTTGATCCCACATCTTCCTTTGCTTTAAGTCTAGTTTCCTTTGTCCCACGTAGAGACCACATTTCACTAAGTGTGGTTGCTTCCTTCTTGGCATATATGCTTGAGGTGAAGTTGCCCCAATTCTTAGGTAGAGCATTGAGTACTACAATCGTAATCTCTCTGTCATACATTACTTCCCCCAAGCTCTTGAAGTTGATCTCTCATTTCAGACATTTTCATGAAGTAGGGAGCTATTCCTTCCTTTGTTATCTTCATCTTGTACAACTCGTTCCTTAGAGATTTTACTTCTCTAGTTGTGGATACCAACAATAGCTCTACTAGCTTATCATAAATTTCTTTTGATGTTTCAAATTTGGAGACATAAGGAATGAGAGAGTCTTTGACTGATTCTATTAGAATCCTTTGTGCTCTTGTCTCATCCTTATTGTACTTAGGTAAGGCTTGAGTTTGTTCCTTAGCAGGGATAGTGATATTCCCTTTGATATCTTCTAGAAGTTCATTCTCTTTGAAAAGTAGATTAGTCCTCTTCTTCCATGCAATACAGTTATTGGTACCTACCAATTTGTTGCTTTCATTGCAAAAATACATTGATGTATATTCAGAAGGGGACATATACTTACTTGATAGATCTTTAAGATGTAATGGATTTGCTTCCTCCTTGAAGACTTGACGGCTTGCCTTCCTTGGATCTTGATGTTCTTCAAGTTTCCTTCTCCAAGTGGACTTGCTTGATGATGAAATTTGCTTGATGGCTTGTAGCTTGATGTAGGTCCTACTTCGATATGATATTCTTTGTAGGTGCCTTTATGTAAGGCTCTTCTTCTTGCTATGTAGACTTCCTTGATGAATGATGGATTGGAGACCTTCTTGTCCTTGAAGTGATTGAGACTTCTAGGCTTGATGCTTCAACCTTGTAGATGTCCTTCCTTGATATGTGTTCTTGAGTCGCCCTTTCCTTGATGTGTCACCTTAGCTTCGATACCATGTTGAAGAATCGAGGGCAATTAATTGTAATATGATTCTTCTTGACTTGATAACAATTTGTGGAGTATTTTTACTTTTTCTTGTTATTTTAACCTTCTTCTTCTTATTATTAATGTATGTGCATGTACTTCATCAAACTACTACCAAAACATAAGAACAAGAACACAAGTTGTTGGCTCCCTGCCAGGGCCAAAACCTCTCTTCTCTTGAGAGGAAAACTCTTTATTAAGTTTCTCTTATTGAAGCTTCTTCTTGATCAATGCCAAACCCTAGACCCTTGACAAGAATATCCTCCGAGCACAAGTCAAGTCCTTCCTTCTTTTGGCACTTTGTTCCCCAGTGCTTCGTCATCCTCCTTTCGGCACTTCATTCTTCCGCCAGTTGGTGTTAGTCCTTGTTATGCTAGCTCTAGAAGAGATACATATCTTTGATACTTATTGAAGTCTTTCATCTATAGGGATACCTTCCTTCTATTTTCCAACTGAGCTCCTTCTTGATGTGTAGTTGCAAACTTGTTATGACTACAGTGCAACCCTAGATTCTTGCACGTGTGGGAGGATTCCTTCAAGATTCTTATGATAGAGTCTTCCTTTCTTCCTCGCTTGAGTGAGCCTCTTCTTGATCTAGGTGGCTCCAGAGGGACACACAAGACAAGGAGGACTTAGGGAAGCTCAAAAATCAAAGTGTTTGGATTATGCTTGAACCATGACTAGAACATAGATCTTGTTTTCCTGATTGTGGCGGTGTGGACGATTCATCAATCCGAGTCTGGATGCGAAAGTTAGAAGCAATCAGAGTTGGGTTGAATTTTGATGACTGGGCAGCTTAAGGAGGCCACAATTTCGACTGAACCCGGCCACCGGATTCTAGGCAAAATTATGGGGTCATTAATTTGACTCCCACAGCGTAAATTTTGAATTTTAAAAAGGTGCATTTGGTGTTAATAAAAACAAAAAAAAATTTAGGAGGTGGTGGGCCACCACCCCCACCACCCCTCACCATATATACATATACGTTAGACATTAAACGATTGCATGGATACGGGACTGACGGGGGTTGAACCCACGTAGCCCACGTGGCTAGCCCCCAAGCGGGCAGCCCCAAAAATATCATACGACCAACCATAACATTGTGCATAAACCGCCCACCAAATATGTATGCGCCCAAAATTAAACATGGAGGAGGGTACGGGGGCGGGCCGCCCAAGGCAGGCCCAGCCACCCGAATTTGGTTAAAAAATGGGAGGAGGCAGGGTTTGACCACTTGACCACCCCCTTAATAAATGGAGCCTTAACCAACTCAACAAAACTAATTTCTTGTAAACTCAGCGACCAAAATTTTATATAAACTCAGTTTTTTACTAGAGCAAGGAGGAGAGAGACTGCAGGGCATGGATTTCAAGGTAGAAGGTGGGCGCAAAATTTTCACTTTGTCAGATTTTGACAAATTTTATATGGTTTTTACACCTCTCGTCGCCATGAGCGCAACGGTATTGTCCACTTCTCCATTAGATTTCTGCATTTTTCGGCCATTTCTAGAATGCACATGGAACTATGATTTCAGCGAAAACAGGGAGTGGAACCATAAGCCATGAAATTTTCCCAAGGAGGTAAAATGTTTCCATGTCAGATTATAGTCAAATTTATACTTTTTTTTCATGGTTTTCCACATGGATTACAATGGCGAGATCAGATTCGCCATCTGAGTTGCAGATTTACAGTGCATTCATGGCGCATAATCTTTGAGGAATCCTAAGGGAATCTAAAAGATTCCTTGAGCCCAGAATTCTCAACTTTTCAGAATTCGGATTTTGGACAATCGATTTAGCACTACTCGATGCCACAAATCTGATGGTGTCTTCAGATTTCTTATTCTCTCATTTATTCTTCTAGCCACTTTTCTAAGTGCCAGTGCAGATGTCCACATTCATGTGCGAGCAACCATTTTCATGAGATCGATGCCTTGAGAGCAATGATCTGAGCAGCTTCAACAATGTGATATCCACTTCTTCAGATGGCCCTTGGTTGTGAGGTATATGATGTGTTCATGTACTTCTTCTTTCTGCATTATGTTGTACAGATCCATGATTGACGATTGATGCAGGGTCTTATTTATTACGTGTTCTCATGATTCCTTGCTTGATCAGATGCAGAATCTTTTATATGATGTACTTGCTGTCATAACTCATCATGTTATGCTTTGAGATCCCTTTTTGTATGTTGTTGGGATACTCTTGTTGTCATCATGCATGTGCTTTTCTTTGACATCCCTTTTGTGCCATGTTGGCGGGTTGCGCACCATGCTTGTTTTTGTGTCATACTGATAGGAGTCTTTTGATTGAGATTTCTAGCTGTGGAACATCTCTTAGAGCCACTCCTGCGTGAGGACATTCTTCCTTGTATGATCGACACATCATCTATGTGTACATCATCTTTATTGACAACGCATAATGCAGCGGCCTACACCATCTTGACACCGGGCCCAGAGACGTAGTCCCTCCTAGACAAACTCTGTTATCAACGGCTTTTGTTTTCATGTGCTAATGATTGTTATGTTCCTCTTCTTTTGTGCATGTAGATGTATTCGTTAATGTTCTTTTAAAAGAAATTTTAACACATCACGAAAGTAAAAGGTCTTGGAAGGGTCCTTCTTCACACCCGGGCCTAGATCAAGTGGTATCAGAGTGGTCTTTACGTGTATGTGAATTGCAGTGTGAACAATGAAACCTACAATGACAAAGAATGAAAGAGCAATGTACGAGACCATGGTCAACATTTCCAAGAGAGTGGAAATCGTGTATGAAACTCTACAGAAAGAGATAGAGGAAAAGGAGTGATTGTAGCTTCAGTTGCAAGCCACACAGAAGGCCATGGAAGAACTAAAGCAAAACAAACATAATCTTCAAACAGAGAACGATGAATTGAAGGTGCGTCTACATGAAGATAAAAAGGAAAAACAAAGTTTGCTACGATAGCTGCAAGCAAAGGACGAGGCCTTGCAAAAGCTACAGCATGACTCATGTGAGGTAAAAGGTAGTTCTCCATCTTCATGTATGTTTCCTGATGATGATTTTGCTATGTTTGAAAATCACACCACAAGAATTGGCTCCAAACTGTTGAAGAAAATGGGGTATGAAGGAAAAGGCTTGGGCATTAATGGCCAAGGCATTGTCAACCCCATCAAATTAGAGGAATTACCCCGTCAAGTAGGACTTGGGTATGTCAGGAAAGAAGTTGGGGAATGCGCTGAGACAGTTGGCGAACCACCAACGACGGATGATAAGCAACCCTATCAATTCTTTCCAAATCGAAAGAGAAGGTAAAAGATGTTGATTTCCTTTCAATTTCATCTTCTCATAGTATGATGTCTGTTGGAGATGTGGAGATCCCAGTTACAGGGACAAATTTAAGGCTCCTTACAAAGACAAGGCACGAGGAGAAAGAACTTGGTGTTAATAGCCAAGGCATCACTCAACCTTTGGAGGTTGTGCATAAGCATCGATTTGTAGTTTCAAGATACACTTAAGGAGAGTGCTCAAAGGTGTCAAAGTCATTCGAGACATCGTAGAGGAAAGAGAATGATGGGAAAACATCCCCATCATCCCATGGCAGTTTCCATCACAGGGAGAGAGTTGAGGCAAGCTCTCATCGCCATGTTGACATCAGAAACAACAAAGGAAGTTATAATCACTTTCGATCTTCGAATGTTCATTTTGATTATGATCATGTTGTTAATAATGAATGAATATTAAGGCATCAGAAAACATGCACCTTTTGTGGTTTACCTAACCATACCTTTTCCAAGTGTTGGAAAAGAATGGCAGCACTCATGAGGTGTGAAAGACCCTCTCAACAGCATGAGAAGAAACAGGTTAAGCAGATATGGAGGAAGAAAGCCTGGTGCAATCAATGCGATGGAAATGGCCATCAAAGAGCCACTTGCTGGAAGCTCCATCCAAATTAGCGCCTTAAAGACAAAGCGTCAGTGCATAAACCAGGAAGACCAGTTGTTCGACAAGCAAAACCACCTCAAGGAGGTGACCCATTCACCTTGATAAGTGAAAAATGGTTTCTAGACATCTTATCGTTTCATGGTCATTCTTTTGTAAATCATTTATTGCATTTTAAAGTGTAAAAGTGATAATGTGTTTCTATCACTTGGTCAGCAACAATGATGTCCGGTCATGTTTTGAGTCGTATTTTGAGTTGCATGTTAAAACTCTGAAAGTGATGTTATGTTTCCATCACTTCTCGAAACAATAATGTTTGGCCTTATGTATGTAAATCATGTGTTGCGGTGATGAGTTGTTTTCCATCACTTTTTGAAGCAACCGTGATGAGTTGGCCTTGTTGTCATAGCTAGGGTATTACGTCCATCTTGTTGTAAACTCGACCACCGGGTATGTGTTATACACTCATGGAAAGTGTGGGGACGTTTGGGTCTTTAGTTTGGTCATGTAATTCAAAGCATGTCATTTGCAAACAAAGTACTACAGGTTGCAGAGGTGGCAGGTGTCGGATCGTTGCTTAAGGCTCCAAAGAACAAAGGTGAAGGAGATGGAAGCGAGACCTTTTCAGGACGCTTGTGATGCAGACAGGGTACAGAGAAGTTGCAGATTATTGTTCATGCTTTTGGAGGACCAAAAGCTCCTCAGTAGGGGGATTGATCCAGGTGGCTCCAGAGGGACACACAGGACAAAGAGGACTCAGGGAAGCTCAAAAATCAAAGTGTTTGTATTATGCTTGAACTAGGACTATACCATAGATCTCATCTTCCTGATCATGGTGGTGCAAATGGTTCGTCAATCCGAGTCCGGATGCGAAAGTTAGAAGCAGTCAAAGTTGGGTTGACTTTTATGACTGGGCAACTTAAGGAGGCCACAATTTCGACCAAACCCAGCCACGGATTCCGGGCGAAATTGTGGGGTCATTAATTTGACTCCCACGGCCTAAATTTCGAATTTTAAAAAGGTGCATTTGGTGTTAATAAAAACAAAAAGAAATATATAGGAGGTGGTGGGTCACCACCCCCACCACCCCTCACCATATATACATATATGTTAAACATTAAATGATGCCATGGATACAGAACTGGTGGGGGTCGAACTTGCTCGACCCACGCAGCTGGCCCCCAAGCGGGCGACCCCAAAAATGTCATACGACCAACCATAAAACTGTGCATAAACCGCCCACCAAATATGTATGTGCCCAAAATTAAACGCGGAGGTGTATGAACCCAAAATTGTGCAATTATTAAAACCGAATTTGGTTAAAAAATGGGAGGAGGCAAGATTTGACCACTTGACCTCCCCCTTAATAAATGGAGCCTTAACCAACTCAACTAAACTAATTTCTTGTAAATTCAGCCACCAAAATTTTATAGAAACTCATGTTTTTACCAGAGCAAGGAGGAGAGAGACCGCAGGGCACATATTTCGAGGCAAAAGGTGGGTACGGATTTCAAGACGAGTTAATTAATATTTTAATGCAGGGACAATGAATTTTGCAGGAGGGCAAAATTTTCACTTTGTCAAATTTTAACAAATTTTATATGGTTTTTACACCTCTTGTCGCCACAAGCGCAACGGTGCTGGTCGTTTCTCTATTAGATTTCTGCATTTTTTGGCCATTTCCAGAATGCACTTGGAACCATGATTTCAGCGAAAACAAGGAGCGAAACCATGAGCCATGAAATTTCCCTAAGGAGGTAAAATTTTTCCATGTCAGATTATAGTCAATTTTATACTTGTTTTTCATGGTTTTCCACAGGGATCGCAATGGCGAGATCAGATTCGCCATCTGAGTTGCAAATTTACAATCCATCCATGGAGCAGAATCTTTGAGGAATCCCTGGGGAATCTAAAATATTCCTTGAGCCCAGAATTCTCAACTTTTCAAAATTTAGATTTTGGACAATCGATTCAGCACGACTCAATGCCACAAATTTGATGGTGTCTTTTGATTTCTTATTCTCTAATTTCTTCTTCTAGCCACTTTTCTAAGTGCTAGTGCAGATGTCCACATTCATGTGCAAGCAACCATTTTCATGAGATCGATGCCTTGAGAGTAATGGTCCGAGCAGCTTCAACAGTGTGGCATCCACTTCTTCAGATGACCCTTGGTTGTGAGGTATACGATGTGTTCATGTACTTCTTCTTTCTGCATTATGTTGTATAGATCCATGATTGATGATTGATGCAAGATCTTGTTTATTACATGTTGTCATGATTCCTTATTTGATCTAATGGAAAATCTTTTATATGATGTACTTGCTATCATAACTCATCATGTTATGCTTTGAGATCCCTTTTTGTATGTTGTTGGGATACTCTTGTTGTCATCATGCATGTGTTTTGCTTTGACATCCATTTTGTGCCATGTTGGCGGGATGCGCGCCATGCTTGTTTTTGTGTCATACTGATAGGAGTCTTTTGATTGAGATTTCTAGCTGTGGAACATCTCTTAGAGCCACTCCTGCATGAGGGCATTCTTCCTTGTATGATCGAGACATCATCTTTGTGTACATCATCTTTATTGACAACACATAATGCAGCGGCCTACACCATCTGAACACCAGGGCCTGGAGACATAGTCCCTCCTGGACAAACTCCATTATCAACGGCTTTTGTTTTCATGTGCTGATGATTGTTATGTTCCTCTTCTTTTCCGCATGCAGATGTATTCGTTAATGTTCTTTTAAAAGCAATTTTAACACATCACGAAAGAAAAGGTCTTGGAAGGGTCCTTCTTCACACCCGGACTTGGATCACTTCTTCACTTGAGAGAGAGGCCTACTTTGATAGCCCAAACAATAAGAGATATGTGACTGTGATAGTGTTGTTGTAATGACCACAGATAACCCTCCTTTTCTTGCACGTGTGACTGTAATAATCCCTAGAACAGACCTCTAAGGCTCATTGCTTCTTCCTTCTTCCTTCTTCCTCGTTGTCCTTGGAGACCCTTTTCTTGCTTCCTTACTTAGTTAATTTCAAATCTCCTTCATTGCGTTATATTGGAGTGGACAACCTCTATTTATAGAGGATTGTCCCTCCTTTTAGACCGACTTGTAGGTCGACTTGTTGAGTAGACTTCAGATGGTTTGTATGCTTGAAGGAGCTTCGTTGATGATGCCTTTGCATAGGAGGAGACTTGACTTTGCTTGGAGGTATTCTCTTGAATTAAATACATATTCATACATGGTGTAACATGCCCTTAAGGCCTTCAACATTTCCTTTTGACTATTTTACTCACCGATAGCACTTAACATGTGCTAGACCTATTTCAATGAGCAAGAAACTCATTGACATATACTATAAAAATAATATTTCTTTTCTTGAATAAATACAAATATCAAAAGTACATTTATGAAGATCGAACCTAGTTACATTTCCTTCAACACGATTATGCAAGCACCAAGCAGTGCATCCTGTACACCACTGCCATCAAGTTCAACTTGTATTTTTCACTAATTAACATGATTGTGGGATTTTGTCAATGTAGGTTGGTTCCATAACTTGCCACTTTGATCTCCCAATATCCCAACACCAAAGCCCAATCACTTTGACATATCACTTGAGTACTGTGTGCACATATTATCACTAACATGCACTAATCTTGAATACTAATAAAAAATTGGCCCCTCTCAATCTGAAAAAAAACAACAATTCCTCCATAACTATTTAATATTAACCTCAACTACAAATAAAAGAGATAATAATTTTCATAACAATTCATATTCCCATTTTTTTAATCTTTTAAAATATTTTTAAAATTAGTATTGATAAAAATTATCATTTCTTATACTTCAGTTAAATAAATTATATTTTAAAATTTAAAAATATTATTATTAATTATAAAAATTGCAAATGAAAATCTTTCTATAAGAAGCACAACATAATATTTTTGAGTATTAAATTCCAAATAAACTAAAAAGTAATCGCAATATAATAATTCAATACACATTGAAAATTATTTAATACAATCCAGGAAGCTTCTATTTTGGCTGGTCACCCTAATATATGCACCATATCCACGGATTCCACGTTATGGATGGGACGCTTTTTTATAGCTTCGTGATCGATGGGAAATTAATGCGATGTTTCCAGACCTGACACGAAAGTAAATAGGAAAGGCCGCCCTCTTCTTTCTGCGAGTCTAGGGCGCTGCGCTTTTACTAAACTAAAACACCAAACTCACAGCTGGTGTCAAACTCATAATTTGAATTTGAATCAGAGTGAAAGGAGTCCCAAAAGCTTCCTCGTAACCCTGGGATTTTGAAGTTTTCTGTCCTTCCATTAACAAAGCGTTGGCTAGTTTTCTGTTCCGTGTGTTTTTCCCTTTAATGTGGTACTGTTCTTCCACAGACCATCACTTCTCTCTCAAACAATGGAGTTGTTTATAATGCGATTTTTCGGAGATTCTGGTGACGGAATCAGCGGAAGAAATTGAGGTTAAATCTTGATTTGTTGCAGTTAAAATGGTTTTTTAACTGCATATTTGGATTCAGCACCCTGGAAAACCCCTGGGACGCTTTGATTGTGCAGAAACTAGCTATCAAACTTGCGATTCCAATAAATTGCTGCCGGATTTTGACCGGAAAAACTTTCAAAAAATCTCATTATAAACAACTGCTCAAAGAATTATGATTCGTAGGAAGTGGCAGAGTCCAACCAGCTGAGTACAAGCTCTTGAAGCCTGAGTTGCAAGTAGACCAACCAAACGAATAAGTTTCAAAGTAAAGGAGTGGGAGGTTGAGGAATTGCTTGGAAGAATAAAAAATAATTGGAATTTAGGTAAAAAGAAATTTTAAAAATCTTATAAATGTGGTGTTTGAATTATGTTTTTTTAACAGTGGAAATAGACACCATTAAAAATTTTCAAAGCACTTAAAATTATGATTTTAACAATTTTTACATAGATTTACAAAAATCCCTACCAGATTTTTTTCACAATATGACCAAAATTTCCATAACTTTCAGAAAAAAAAAACATAATCATTAAACTATTGCCAAAATAAATAAATAATAAATTTTAGTCATATGTTTTTTTATCATCAACCATTATAAACCATCACCATATAATTATAAACCAACCATCACCATTATAGGCATAGAATACAAACGAGCT
This sequence comes from Pinus taeda, assembly GCA_000404065.3. Taxonomy (NCBI): domain Eukaryota; kingdom Viridiplantae; phylum Streptophyta; class Pinopsida; order Pinales; family Pinaceae; genus Pinus; species Pinus taeda. Next base: position 40,860 of record APFE030333861.1, read on the forward strand.
AATAAAATGGCTAAAGCAGAGTTGTGTCAAATCTGGTAGTCTTAGGATTATGGTCCAGTCAAAGGTGAAATGGGTGTATGACACTTTTTAGTTGTGAGACAGAGACTTGCGTCCATTCAGACGAAAATTACATGAGTGAAGCCTAAAATAATGGATAATCATGACATCATTTAGGATTATAGCATATTCAAAATTCTTAACACAGCTTTTGAGAAAATTTGAAATGGAATAGTGTTATGCAGAAGCCATAGACTCAATGTGGCAAACACTGTGTTTGATAGACTGCTCTAACCCTCAGGGGTAAAGCCTCTCTCTTTATGTATATATATTCCCTCAATTTATGCTATATCCATTTTAACCTGACTTTATTATTAACTTAAAATATTAACACAGTACCTTAATCCCTCTTGTCTGGGCTGGTTCATATATTGGGCAAAACAATATATATTTCCTCAAATGAAATTTCCTTTTCCACGTTAGATTTCTAAAATATCCCTATGCCAGAATCTAAAGGCATTTCCTTTTCCACGTTAGATTCCTAAAATATCCATATCCAGAATCTAAAGGTAAATTTCTAAAATATCCATATCTCAGAATCTAAAGGTCTAGAGGGAAGTCTACTTTTCATTATTATCAGAATTTTAGATATTCCCATAATCTACGATCAACATAAAAATACCTAATAACAAGAATAATTTTTATACCCAATAACAAGCCTGCTGCATCAAAGCATAAATGTTGTTTTTTACTAATGAACTTCACAATCTTTCAAAGATAAATCCTGAACATAGTATGAGCATGTCCTGTTAATAATTCATCATTTATTTTTGTTTTTTATACTGATGATTCACATGTAGTTCGAAGAAACGTCTTACCAGGAAAGCATAGCGCAGATGTGCATCATCCTCAAGTACTTGGCTGGGCAAGGTGGGATCGAATCGCATCGCAGCTTTCTTGGTTTTCATGTTTTGCTTCCTCATAGTATTACACCCATCTAAACCATTGGTTCAAAAGCAAATTGTATAGGGTTTTTAAAATTTTACATTTCATAATTTTGTTTACATTTGGGAATTTACCATAATTTTGTTATCATACCAGTAGCCAGGATAGTAGCCAGGATAGTTATTTCTAGTTGTTATTCTCAAATGTAGGTGAGCGGATCCCATAATTGTTATTCAAAGAAAACCAGGCCACCCACAATAACTTGTTAGTAATCCATAAAGGCAAGCTTTCACTCCTACCAAATACCTCTGCCTTTTAAAAGTTAACTGGTTTCTTTATTTACAAGAAAAACAAACTCTTAACCCAACAAAAACAATTTTATACCATCTAAAAACCTAACCATCTAAAAATGTATTTATTATATTTATTTGTTACTCATAACCAACAAACTGGTGTGTTAAAAATAGGGCCATGAAATCGAACCCTATCCGCCCATTTACAGGTCAAGCAACAAGGTGCTAGTCGAGGAAAGAAAGCGCAACCCAGCAAACCCTCCGCGCTCATTTCAGTTTTCAGACACATAAATTCGGAGTTTGATGGAAGGTTCCAAATTAACCTGAGAGGTTGCACAAGCATTGTTTCCCCTGGAAATGGCATGAAACTCTAGAAATTTGGCAATCAGTGTTCAACCCAAATCTTTTAAGTATCCCATGTAGTGCAATTTGAGCCAAAAAAAAACTGAGGGCTCAACAGAGTCACATCTCAGGAATGGGGACTGTGTCTATCAAATTAATCTTTATACCAAAAAGTGGATCCAAAGGAATTGAACAAATGGCATTCGATTCAACGAGGAATTTATGTGTCTGAGCGTGGAGGGCTTTGGGATCGCTTACCCTTTCTTTTCTCGAATGGCACTTTGTTGGTTGCAGTATCCAAACCTTAGTGGAGCTGCACTGCAATGGTTACATCTTGATAGTTCCATTAGCATCGAGACTCGTCTGCACCTGTACATGCACATGCACATCTCTTTCTCACCGAACACCCTAGTTCACATCCCCTTTTCAGAAGGTTTGAAGGCATGAGGACGGATTAGGGGAAAATGAATTGAATGGGAAGAGCATGCATCTTATGATACCATGGATGGACAAAGATATAAAGAATCAGAAGAGATAAGAGGACGACTTTTATTTGTGCGATCATAGAAACATTAATGCCTATTGACATGGGCAATGTTTAACACCATATAACACCTTGAGGTTTTTTCCTCTCTCATCACTGCACTGGAGTGTTATATGGTGTTAAACACCACCCATGTCAAGTGCATTAATGTTTTGATGGTGACACATTTAGCAATTGCCAAGATAAGAGGGGATATCGAACGAGAAAGAGCACGCATTTATGACTAAGAGGGGAATCGAGCGAGAAGCCATGCATGCATGCACTGAAAGTCAGGAGGGCGAAATAATGCATCCAATGACGCGATACCATTTTACCGTCCCTGTCGGTCCCTCTCGATCATAAGTGGAATTTCAATTTCAATTAGCTTTAGATAATCAATCAAAATTTCCACATGGATAATCTTCACATTTTTTTTTAATAACTTACACCAAAAAATATTTTAACACAACACTTTGTTGCTCGTGTTCTACAAATGTTTTACATCTTATGAAATATATTTCATATTAGTATACGAGCTCTTTCAAATTAACAATTTATACGAATTTTTAAAAATAAATAAAAAATAATAATTTCTAATTTAGAATAAATATTATATTTTACATTCTATTTTTAAAACCACGTGTTAAATACATTTTGAAACTAAAAGTATATGTTGTGAAACATTAATTTGTGCTTACTCTTAATGTTATTCGTTTTCTTATATATTTTATTATTTTGTTTGCTAGGTCTATTAGCTACCCTCAAGGCTAGAGTGTGCACTTGGTGAGAGAATTAAAAGGATAACTTTCCTTTCACTTAGTATTTGGTTTCTATGTGATGTACCAAGTTCAAAGAGGATGTTATGCAATAATATTTATTGATTTAAACACATATGTTAAAAAGTTTTTCTTTAAACAAAACACATCTGCAAGGTGAAAGGAAATAGACCATATTTACAAAGAATGTAACATGATATTTCCATTAAACTAATAGGACGAAAGGAGGTACACACTTGCAATCTTAAACTTAAAACACAAAGTCAAAAAATCACACTAGAAAGAGGGATAGCACGAAGATGGCACAAGGGATGATAGTTGTGATGGGAGTAATAAAGGGAGTTGATGGAGGAGTGAAAAGAGTTGAGAAGATGCTGAGAGAAAGTGTCCAAGTTGTTGACGACTGTAAGGTGGTGCGACTATGGAAGAGAAGACCATGTCAAGAGAACCTAGGATAGCAGAGCGAGAATCAGAGACTTCATCCATGGGGGGTGCTTAATCTACACTATGTGGCCTAGACAAAGGAGGGCCCCCTTCACTTACAAGAATGATTTTCACGATACATTGCAGCTCCACCAAGTAGTTTATCTCGACACCGAATTTGGGAGGACCCTACAAATATGCTCAACAGATCGACATTGGGATAGTCCCCACCATAGGGGTTGTAGCAGTTGGACGGGGTTTTATCCCCATGCATGATGGGGTGGCACAGGGGAACCCAACGAAGAACCCATATTGTGGCAAGTAGGAGCTGAAATCACTTCGAGGTTACTTGGTGGCAATTTGAAAAAATATGAACCACCCTCCATGCTAACCCCTGAAGTGCCTTGGAGAAGGCAAGAAAATCGAAGTCTTGCCACTACCCGCAAAGGAAGGAGCAGGTAGAGCCACAAGATGGCAATTATCGGGGACATACATAGAACTTGACCTTGGAGTAGCAGTGGTGGCTAAGTTTCTTTCTATGAGAGCACTATCATGGGGAGATGGAGTGTAACACTACTCTGAAAAGAGATCTTAAACAATTATTAAGGTATTATAGACTCATGTGCATGGATTTGTCTATGTTACTTTATGCAATGGATCGATAAGATTGCAAAATACATAGATAATGAAGCAGTAAAAGAACATAATAGACAAACACACATAAACACAACAAGTTTAATAAGGAGTTCACCCAACACTCTTGGCCTACATCTCCTGGTCCAACCTTCAGTGGTGACCTCTCTATTATGTCTTCAGAAGGAGAGTTTATTTTTTACAAAAGTAAGCTCAATTTGAGTCTCACACAACAGATACAAACAATAAGGCTTTTACTTGGATCCCCCAAGTCTTTGTGAGTACACAGACTCTCTTCACTGACTCTCTATCTATGTTTGCTCTCTGTCTCGGCACTGCTTGCAATACTGCTTGCCTTTGTTTCTATTAGTCTATGGCTTTTAAATCCAATCTGCACCACTGTTCATTTCTCCTTCTCGGGCTCTCTGGCTTCCCGACCTCTGTCTGCTCAGATCCCCCTCTAAGCATTAGCAATCATTGCTAAACACTTTCAAGGATGGTGGCCACCTATTATGTAACGGAATGGGTCATTGGGCCTTTGAAATCCCAAAATTGGTCATTTTCTATTTACATAGAGAAATACACAGAAAACTGTGAAAATTTGCCGAAACACTATTCACCGGACTTCAAATACTCATAAATCCGCATTATATTCCTATCGGGTCTCCCTTTATATCACTTATCGCATCTCTACTGTTGATCTTGAAGATCTAAATCCAACGATTGTGGTTCATTTCGGGCAGCTTGTGCATATGGGGGGTTAACCGCACGATAAGGGTGGTTTTCTCTCTCCTTAGCCTGGACACGTGGCAGTCAGTGTATGGGATCGAGCGGAGCCCTGCCCAAACAACTTACTTTCTTTGGCTTGCCCGAAATTCCGCTTGTATTATGATTTCCCTGTTATATTTAAAATACATTAAAACATGAAAAACCTCGTAAAATGGCTTTAAACGGACTTGAAATAATGTACAACAACATTAATAAACCCTGTCAGGTCTGGTTTCATCGCATTGGCACTTTATCCTTTGTATTTCATTTATTTAACGAAAACACGAAATACAAAGGTGTTAAGTAATGGTATGTTCTATGATTATAACAGTTTACTTCTTTTTCTTATTATATTCCACAGATTAGAAATCACATCTACATAAAGTAAAGTGCAGATAGAACATTCAACGATCGACAGAAAACAAGCCAAGACAAGAGACACAAGATGTGGCGGCTAGCCAGGGACAAACCCCACAA
>APFE030333861.1:52653-63017 GCA_000404065.3 Pinus taeda
TTAGAACTCAAGTGAGTTGAGTTTAGTGGACTGGAGGTGCAGTTGATGGAGTTGTGTTCATTTTAGCTTTGTTAAACTCGTTGTATTTAGTCTAACTGGCAAATAGACTAGAGATGAGTTGGGTGAATTCGTTATTAATTAATTCAAAAGTTATTAACTCATAATACAACTAATGAATACATCAGTTAACTCAGTTGCATGTCAGTGCATGTTCAGTTCAGCAGGGACAGGTGTTAGAGAATCAGATTGCTATCAGTTGTGACTATAGTTGTGCATCAGATCTTGCAAAATCAAGGGATTGAGTATGCCAATGAGTTTGCCCACGTATTTGCCCATATTGTAGCTTGTGCTCACGTGATTTTGCCAAGGAAATACGTGGTTTCCTTTGAATTATCATCAGTTCTTGAGCAGGTATTGAGCAGCGGAGGCAGGCAAGCAGCGAAGGAGATTTGAGCCAGTGATTGATTCAGATCTGAGCTGTATTGTGTGTAACAGAGGTGGAGATACTTGTGAGAAGTATTATGCTTTGTAATGTTACATGACTCAATCATTAATATACAGATAGTTGGGGTTTTTAGCGAGATGCTTTCCCCGGGATACATACTGTGTTAATGTTTGAATGCTCTTGATGTTTTATTGTTATTGATGCTGCTATATTGATGATCAACGTAGAGGAGCTTATGTATTGTGTATGTTTTCCGCAATAGTACATGATCAGGATAATCCATGTTGAATATGTGTTAAATTATTCAAAATTTCTACATGGTATCAGAGCTGGTTGATTTGTAGAAGAGATTTCTACAGGATATCAAAGCGAGGATTGATCATCAGATCTATTATTCAGGGAAGTGACAACGTTTTATTTCTTCAGGCAGAGTCTGTAATTGGGCCAGGTAGCCTCTGGATTCATCCTTCTTTTGGAAGGTAAGATATTCGGTGAATGCCCATACAGTCGATCTCTGTACAAGAAATACTTCGTTCTCACGAATTTTAGATTGGAAGTAGTTGAGTTTTTTGAGCTGGTGGAATGGCGCTCAAGGATAAAACTCAAAAACATTAAGTGTGAGAATGGAGACAGTATGCCCCAGTATCTCATGAAGTTCACCCAATGCCGGGATGAGCTAGGAAGTGTGGGGGTTACTGTCGATGATGAGGACTTGGTGAGCTTGGCTCTCCTTGGTCTTCCAAAGAGTTGGCATTCCTATCAGGACTCTATCAATGGTCAGGAGAAATTGCTAGGATGGGAAAGACTGTGGTCAGATCTTGTGCAGGAGGAGATCAGGCAGAGTACCAGGGATGGATCTTCATCAAAGGGAGCTGATGACGAAAATTGTGCTTTGGATGCTAAAGAAAATAAAGGGAAGAGAAAGAAAGCTTCTCAGTCTGGTGCGAAAGGCAAGGCAAGAAGCAAGAGATGTCCAAGGTGAAGTGTTTTCACTGTCACCAACACGGACACTATGCCACTAATTGTCCGTGGAAGAAGAAGAACAAGCAAGTTGCTGGATCTGTAGTAGGAGAGGCTCTAGCCTATGTAGAGCTATAAAAAGGGTCTCTTTCACCTCTAGTTACCTCATATTAATATGTTAATACGGGAATGTCTGGCTATTTCAAAGAGTGTCTCAGTTTGAGGCTTAGCACTTGTCAGAGTAATGCTTGTAGTACAGCTGTTTAAAAGCTACAAAAGTAAATAGATGCATGTCTACACCTTAACTACTTCAAAAGGCTAAATCACACCAAGCATTGCATCAGTCAAAGGTTCGGTAGCAATAACCCATCCTTTTCGTAACTGATGAGAACAAATTCGAGGTCTGGGAGCCAAGTAGCAGATGTTGGGGCTCACTACAGCCTGAGATCGTCCTTAATGAATAGAAATGAAACGGCAAGTAAAGGAAATATCAATGAAATAGAACAACGCATCAGTCAAGGGTTCGGTAGCGGTAACCCATCCCTTTCATAGCTGATGGGAGCAGATCAGAGGTCTGGGAGTCAGATAGCAGATGTTGATGCTCACTACAGCCTGAGACTGTCCTTAAGAAATGGCAAGTAAATAAAACAACAAATCAGCAATCTTGAAATGGAACAACAATTGAAATGGAACAGCAATTGAAATGGAACAACAACTAAAATGGAACAACAACTAAAATGAAACAACAACTAAATGGAACAGCAACTAAATGGAACAACAGTTCAGAAATGGAACAACAGTTGAAATAAGCAGTAACCAAGTTCGTCAAGTTGTAACTCTATTTAATCACTCCAATCAAAACATCAACCCTTCACTCTTAGAAGATATACACACACTATGGAACAACACTACCGATTAAAACCATAGAAACACAATGTGCTGAATCTGATTTCATTATTGCTCTAAATAAAAGCATACGATTGCATCTCAAAGTGAAAACAATAACATTTAAGGATTCAATAATCATGTGAAATCAGACTTTTCGAGATAACTGCTGTAATGCTAAAGCATAATCGCATCAAACTCTGTAATGGAATGACAGTATCCTGTAGAGATTAATCAACACTTAAAGGATTGGTAACATGGTACAGCGTCAATATCAGACTTTTGTTTGCAGGAACATTAAACGAGTTAAACATAACAGAGCATGTAATATAACGTTTTTAATAACACAACAGATTACCAGATTACGTCTATGAACAAACCACATAGAAACCACGCATAATGGTACAAGAGGAAGTGTCCTCCAGGGCCAGGCCCTTAGCCTCCAGGGGTACACCACTTAAGATTGATCCAGGCTCAAAGATAAAAGAGTAACCAAGTCTGTATTAATGCATGAAATAAAATTACAGGAACTCAAGTCTTCAACAGAACATAAATATCATAGTCTTGATCTTTCTTAAAAGAAATTACATAAAAATTCCTCCCCCTAGCCAACAACGCTATCCCTTATATAAGGAAGATGGCTGAGCTATCTAGATACAAAAAATAGATAAAATAACGATCCCTCAGGATCTAAGATCCTGAGGGATTCGCAGAATCGTTAATCCTGGGTCACTTCTTTCCTTTTCTGCTCCGTGCTGGTATCTCTGCTTCCTTTCCTGGGTTGATCCATTTTGATCTAGTTTGCTTGCAGTCTCCTGTCAAAGGGACAATAGTTAGCTCATCCTTGTCTTTTCCTTTGGGATGGCCACCTTCTCTTTTTCTTCCCTCCTGCACATAGGAATGACAATTATCAGTGTTTCCTATTAATCTCTCGTGTTTCGTTATAGATCCTAATCATTATCTAAGTTTCTAATGCAAAAGGCTTTTAAGTTCTAATGAAAAGATACTAAAATAACCATTGAAACATACCTTCTTTGATACTCCACACAACCCCCATCTTACCCTTTTTCATGGCCTCATGGAAACATTGTAGTTGACATGCAAAGCAGTGAGTGAATAGGCTAGAGATGGAATCTCGTGTGGGGGCCTACAGCTGTGATGCGAGATTAAATGATCAAAGAAATGGCCTGTCTAGCCCTCAGGCATCTCATACAGGGCTTGGTATCTGGGTGCAGGATGCCAAATGATTGCATTCCGGAACCTATATCCTAACCAGGATGGCCCTGCCCTCAAAACAATTTCACCATAGAGAGGGAATCGGTTAGTAGAAAGCTTAAATTCTCATACTTAAATGGTTCTCTGAGCTGGATGTTCGGATTAGATACTCGATACCAAAATTTAGCTGCTTCAACGGCAGGGACTTTAATGGAGGAAAAGAATTCAAGCCCCTACCGAATGATTGCTTCATGCATGGGTCCTAATGCTTCAATCACTCCTTGAGCCCTCATGAGATTTCTATGTCTCCTCCATAACTGTTTTGGGTCTCTCGGCTCAGCTCTTACCCATAAGTCTAATCCCTTTTCTTGTTTTTGAAAAGCATTGTAGGCTTTAAACCATTTAATTTGATTGATTGCAAATGAAATAAATGCTTGCAATTGAATATCCCCAACAAAAGGGCCAGGGTTCAGCTCGGTCTCTTGTTCTAGTACAAGGTTATGCAAGTAAAATTCACACAATAACCTTTTCACTTTTACCCCATATTGTTTACAACAATTTATAAAATCATTTATAGTGTTAATTTGTATGGGAGCACCTACTTTAACAACCTTTATTTTCAATTGTAAATACCTTTCCATTAGAAATAGGGCATAGTTCTTGGCAGGGGCTCTACATGATAGGACGTCATTGTATAGAGAACACAAGGTATCCATCTGTTTAATAACTATGTCTAATCTACGGGTTACCTTGACAACTTTCTCTTGTTCCCTTCGCCATCCTTCGAAAGCTTGGCTTTCAGATAAGTTGACGTTCCTTAGCTGCTGCTGTAGTTCTTCATATTTTTCTCAGGGGACCGTTTGCTCCCTAAGCTTTTCTGCTTCTTGCTGGGCCTACTTCAAATGTTTGTGAAGGGTTCTTGTTTTCGGGTCTTTCATCCATGCATCTGTGGAGGTCAGAAGCTTTACTTGAACTTTCTTATTGCACTGCTTCAAGTTCAGAACCCTTATTACTCCCGAAGGTGGTGCCTTCGTCTGAACCATCTTATCATCTTTTTCAATTTTAACACGAACTCCAGGCCACCGCTGTTCCTTTTCAAATGGAACAGTATTATGCTCTTCCGCTTCATTTGGAACAACAGTTTGTTTTTCAGCTTCATTTGGAACAACAGTTTGGCTTTTGTCAGGGTTTTGAGCAGTGGGACAGATTCTAGTCCTTTGCCTCTTGCCCTTAAGGGATCTTACTGGTGTGGTCAGACCTTTTCTTCCTGAAGTCCCTTTCACTCTTTGCCTTGCTTTTAGAATCCTAATCTGCTGGTGGAGCTGGACTATTATGTTGAACAATGTCCACTGTTCCCTTCGTAATTCCATTATTTCCATCATCTCTTCAGAAAGAACAGCAGGCTGTTTGTTGTGGGTTGGACTGTGGCTAGCTTCCTGATTTTCTCTCTGAGGTGGCTGTTCCGGGATAAGAACCATGCTTGGCTCTGTTATTTCTTGGGCTGATTCTTCTTTTGCCCATATTTCCTTCAGACTTTCTTCTGGTGCCTTCTGATTAGGAACAAGTTGTTCCTGCTTAGTATTTTCTGATATCTTCTCATTATGAACAGACAAATTTTCTACTTCCACCTCTTCTGCATGCAATTCCTTGGGTGCATCTTTCTCCTGGGTTTTCTCTACAGCACGGAGGTTTGATGAACTCAAGGGTTGGCCATATTCGCCCATATTGGCCAAAATTTTGGCCAATTCATCTTCCCCTAACGGGTCTTGTAATGGGCTTCTTTCCTGCTGTTCCATTCCTTCCTCCTGCTCGGACTGCTCAACTTCTTTCTTCTCGTCTCCTTCCTCTTCAGACTGCTCATCCTTTTCTTCTTCTCTCCCTGCAGATTACTCTGCCTCATCTTCTTCTTCTTCCGTTTCTGCCTCTGCAGACTGCTCTTCTCCCTCGACGTCTTCTTCTTCCGTTTCTGTCTCTACAGACTACTCTACTTCCTCACCGGTTTCTTCTTTTGTCTCTATCTCTGCAGCCTGCTCTACTTCCTCGTTGTTTTCTTCCTCCGTTTTTGTCTTTGCAGACTACTCATCTTTGATTTCTATTGGTTGGCTCGTGCCTTCCTGGGGCTTCTCCAGCCCTCCTCGTAGCCATGCGAGCCTTGCTGACTTTCTACGTTTTTCTGGTTGTTCGGGTGTACTCGTGTCATGTTTCCGCTTTTCAGGTCGTTTTTCGGGTTGTTCTTTTGTGCAATTGTCCTGCTTCCGTTTTTCTGAACGTTGGGGTGTGCTATCAACTTGTTTTCGTTTTTTCGGGTGTCCAGATGTGCCCGTCCCTCTATTGATGATGGCAATTACTTCCTCCCAACTGCTCTACTGTTGGGTGAGACTATAATTAACTATCAACCGAATTAATCCGTGTTAGCTAACAACTGATTCTACGTGTTGTGCCCTTTTCATACTTCGTGCAATGTCATGCAATAGTGAATTCAACAATGCAGGTTAATTCACAGAACATTTTTGTTTTAAGACAGCTAGGAGTTTAAGATGTCGTGATCTTACCGCATCTTTTCTACCTTCACAAGTGATGTAGCTTTGGATGATTTTTGCCAATTCCGCCCATGGCTCTCCTAGCGTTGCTGGTAGCACCCCCTTTCCTCGAATTGTCAAACTCTGGCCCTCGTCCTGAAAAATTTCTAAAATCTTCTGCAGCCTTTCCTTCTTTATTGTCCATACTGGTCCCGTGGCTGGTAGTCCCGTGAATCTTGCTATTATGTCATCGGTGACTGCTATTTGCCTTCCTCTTACTGTGGAGTAGTCTTCCTGTGAATTCTGTAAAAATTCTCTCGCTACTGTTTCATTGGACTCCTTCAGGCAATTGAGATAGGTCAACCATCCTGCTTTCTTCAGGATTCTTCGGGATGCAGCCAAAACAGTTAATACTTGCGGTTCTCGGTGGACTGACCTTCCTCCCATAGTTTCACTGCAGATTCTCAAAGGAACAACAACTGTTTGTTGAAACACAGAGAAGTTGGTGGCATATTACTCGTTCAAATCTAATGCAACGGCGTATGCAGTGGAAATGGCTTCGAACAGCAACTCATGCAAAATAAAACAAAAATAGAAAAAGATAATACCGTTGAGCCATGCTATGCTCAAGTACACAATTTCTCAAATAACGTACTGCCACGTGCTCTGGGGAATGATGAGGTTACCTCCCCCCCCCGCAATGTGATAGGCTATCCCAACCGTCAAATAAAGGAACAACGTTTGTTCTGTTGCGAGGTCTTTAAGGAACAATGTATGGAAATATGCCATGCTTACAAAAACAACCTATTACTGAAATCGAGGTATAAAGTTAGATCGCTTTTAATACGTAAGGGACTGCGGTGATTTGATGGAAGTTCGGGGATAAGACATTTGCCATAAATATCGAGTCTCATGCGGTCACTGTCACTAGCTCCGTAATGATTGACGATAATATATAGTCATGCGCTATATGGTTGGGTAATTATATAATTAATTATCACGTCATAAGAAACAAGATGTAATCTTCTTACCTATTGGTGTAAAAATACGACTTCAATACCATTAACAGTGCTCTGCTGCCGACAGGTGTCCATAACCTTGGTAGATTTATTTGTTTCACTCCTGGAACCATAGTCCTTTGTGTATGCCAAGAAGCGTTGTATAATGTCAAAATGTAGGCCACTATGCTGGCTTGGTGATCGGTTAGTCATAATTCCATTCACGAGGGAGGAGCGAATACTGGGTAGACCAGCTCGTGGTGAGACCTCCTGTTCCAAGGGTTATTTGTTTGATATACCTTTTGGACCATTTCCCAGGTGTGGTGGCCCTAGTGGGAATGCCACTTCGCTTCCATCCTGATGATGATGGTAGGCCAGCTCGTAATGAGACTTCCTATCCTGCAATTTGACAATTTTTAGAAACCCTGTTTTGCTTCCTTCTTTTTTCTTCTTGTTTTTAATAGAGAGCCTTTCCTGTTTATACACAAAGGGTGGTTCAACACTCCTTAAGAGTAGGAATGGTGGAAGAAGTCTTAATATCCCAATAGAAAGGTATATATCCTTTGATCTTATTGCCGAATGATAATCAAAAGAAAAAAAAAGAGAACCATCATGATACAGATAACCAATCAGAACGGAGTTAGTATAACAATAGCAGCAAAAGATGATAAATAAGCATGTCTTTCCCTACGTCCTTTCACCAATTCAGGGAAGTCTCTTATAAAGATAGCGATTTATGATTTACTGATTTCCGTATGTTGTGTTTTTGTTTCCATCACATAAGTGCATAGTCGTATTCCAAAAGACTTGAAAGAACATTAACAATAAGCCTCCTCAATTTAGAATAGAAGGAACAAGTTGTTTCAAAATCATATGAGTAGTGCTCCTTTAAAGGAAGGGCACAACAACAGTTCACAGATGTTGTTTGTTTGGAGAAAGGAACAGTAGAGATCAACGGTGCTGTTCCTTTTGAAAAGGAATAGCAAAATCAAACAAGTGCCATTCCTTTGGAGAAAGACCGACATAAATCAAAAAGTGTTGTTCCTTTTGGAAACAGCAAAAAACACACAAGTGTTGTTCCTTTTGAAAAAGGAACAGCAAAAATCACAAGTGCTGTTCCTTTTGGAAAAAGGAACAGCAAAAAATCGCAAGTGCTGTTCCTTTTGGAAAAGGAACAGTAATCGCAAGTGTTGTTCCTTTTGGAAAAGGAACAGAAAAAATCGCAAGTGTTGTTCCTTTTGGAAAAGGAACATCAAAAATCAAAAGTGTTGTTCCTTTTGGAAAAGGAACAACAAAAATCAAAAGTGTTGTTCCTTTTGGAAAAGGAACAACAAAATCAAAAGTGTTGTTCCTTTTGGAAAAGGAACAACGAAAATCAAAAGTGTTGTTCCTTTTGGAAAAGGAACAACAAAAATCAAAAGTGTTGTTCCTTTTGGAAAAGGAACAACAAAAATCAAAAGTGCTATTCCTTTTAGAAAAGGAACAACAAAAATCAAAAGTGTTATTCCTCTTGAAAAAAAGGAACAACAGAAGCAACCAAACGTGTTGCAAAGATATGTACAAAAAAATAATTCAAGAAGTTATATACAAATTGTAAGGAAAAGTAATTTTTTTAGTGAGTTACAGGTGGGGAAGACTTGTCTTCCTCCCGTAAAATCTCCATTCTGAATCTTGGCGTAGTTGTTGGCAGAATGACTCCCGAGTAAGTGGTATGCGATAAAGACGGACTCGATGGCCGTTTGCCTTAAAGGTATATCCAAAACCATCAATAGTAATCAGGGTAAGGGTACCATTGTCATGTACTTTCTGAATTTCATATGGTCCCAGCCAACGAGTCTGGAGTTTCCCGGGGAAATCCTGAAACCTAGAGTCATATAAAGAGCCCAGTCTCCTTCGTGGAAGACTATTTTTAATGAGAGCATCATGCCATTTAACTCTCTGCTGCTGTATCAGGGAAGTGTGTTGAAGTGCAGAGAGCCTAAGTTCATCCAGCTCATTGATCTGTTGTAGTCGATTAGTTTGTGCCTCAGTTAAGTCTAAACCAACTTCTTGTGCTTTTCGTAATGTCTGGATTTCAAATTCTATAGGAAAGATAGGTTGTTTTCCAAACATTAGCTGGTAAGGTGAGTGACCAGTGGTGCTTCTCCATGTTGTTCTATAAGCCCACAGTGCTTCAAGTAGTCTGACAGCCCAATTGCGTCTATGTGATGCAATTGTTTTTGTTAGAATTGTTTCTATTATCTTGTTGCTGCTTTCTACTTGCCCATTTGCCTGTGGGTGATATGGGGTGGTAATTTTATGCTGAACATGAGAATTGTTGAGTGTTGCCACTATTTTGTTCCCAACAAACTGTGGCCCTCCATCTGTAATTATCTCTCTAGGAAGGCCATAGCGCACAAATAGATGGAGTAGGAACTGTATAACAGATTCTTCTGTAGCTCTAGGCAAGGCCTCTGCTTCAACCCACTTGGTGACGTATTCTGTTGCCACCAAAATGTATGTTTTTTGGTTTGATGGTGGGTTGATTGGTCCCACGAAATCAAGAGCCCAACGCTCAAATGGTTCGATGACTAACTGTGGTTTCAAAGGCATCTCATCCGACTGACTAGGGCATCCCACTCTCTGGCAACTGTCACATGCTTGGACAAATTTCTTTGCATCTTTGAAAATTGTGGTACAATAATACCCTGTGTGTAATACTTTATGTGCAGTCCTGCGATCAGAAAAATGTCCACCATATGGTTGGTCATGGCATGCTTCAATATATCAAAAATTTCGTCTTGTCGAACGCATCTCCTGATTTGCATGTTTGCCCATGTGTGAAACAAATAGCCCCCAATCCAGGAAAATCTGGTACTTTGCTGAACAATCTGTTTTCGCTCATTAGGCGTTAGATGTTGTGGTAACTTGCCTACTGCTAGGTAATTGGCGACATCAACATACCAGGGTGTTTGAACAGCAACGACAAAGAGATGCTCATCTGGAAATTGATCTTCAACTGTTGCTGCATCAACTGGTTTTGGCATTCTTGAGAGGAAATCAGCTACCGGGTTTTCTTTCCCGGGTCGATCCTTGATTGTAATATCAAATTCCTGCAATAAAATCAGCCATCTAGTTATTTTGCCATTTTTTATAGGCTTGTTTGCTAAATATTTTATAGCAGAATGATCTGTGTACAAGATAACAAGATATCCAGTGATGTAATGTCTGCATTTATTGACAGCATGTATAACAGCTAGAAATTCTTTTTCAGTGACAGTATAATTTAATTCAGCAGGGGATAGATTTTTGCTAATGTAATAAATTGCATATGGTTTTCTATCCTCCTCCTGTCCAAGGACC
>APFE030333868.1:0-14037 GCA_000404065.3 Pinus taeda
TCAACAGTTTAATCTGAGCCCTTGGATGTAATAAGGGTAGAATTAGATAGATTTTCCTTGTGAAAAGAAAAAATGTTGATGAGGGTTTGCAAGTCTAAATGCACCCTAATAAAGAAAAGAAAATGGTAGTATTAAGTAGATAGGGTAGGTAGATGGTGCTGCAAAGTGTTATCTGATGAATGATGCTGCTACATGTTTTTGATCCTTACTTTCATCACAAGTACTAAAGCAGGAAATACACTGGAAAATCACAGCAAGCAAAGTCAAACTCATTAACCTCCCTCATCACTTTCCCTCAAAAAGTTTTACTAATTTCCCCCAAAGTACTAAGGTATTTGGAGATCAAAGAGGCTCAAGGCATTTCCTTGACCTCTGGAGGGACCGGACCCTCGGCCTAATGATCGAAAAGACCTAAGTACTTAAGATAATCCATCATTATAATCTTCCATCTTTAACTTTGTCCTAAGTAAAATCCTATTTTACTTAGGAAACTCATGCAAAATACCATAAAAATCCCTCAAAATAACTTGCTATTCTAAGTTTAAGTGTTGAAGATAAAATATTGCAATTTACTTTAGAAGTTATCACTTTCTTAGATGTGAAAAAATATTTTGAGTTTCCTTGTCCTTTTCCATATTTACATTTAACTCTATTATACTAAATCCCTAATAAAATACCTTATCCTAAGTATATAACTCCCTTTTTATAAATATCCCAAAAACCCCTCTATTATAAAGTTTAACCAAAGTATTTATATCCCCACACATTTAAAATAATAACCCACTATACGCCCTTTGGTTAAAATTATCATTATATTATAATCCCGCCCTTATGGTAATTAAATAATATTTGTTTGTTACCATATAAATAAAAAATATATATACAAAAAATTTAAACATGCCATATGTATGTTTAAATACAAAAATATGAATAAAACTTCCGAAAAGTTTCGTGCCACCGTGGTTTGTCCACCTGGCAATCCACTTAACCAAACCCTGCCGCAACCCATTTCTTTACGCATACGGGATTAATTAGTCATCAGGACTAATTAATAACCTTTTCTGCCTATTAGATATCGCCCGGGGTGATTAGATTAAACCTTAAACTGTTTTAAATCCTGACGGGCCCACATATGAAACCTCCATTTTGAATCCACAAGAAACAAAATGGAGGTGTCGGCAGCTCTGAATATTACTCCACTGAATGCTCCTCACCGTGAATTGGAATATTTACCTTTGATAGATGAAGATTTCCAAATTAAAGACCTACATTTTGATGAAAGTCCCCTATTGACCTATTATCGCTGCAAAGACGAATACTCAAAGGGGCACGATCTTATAGGGTTGTGGGAATCCAATCTCCCAAGGTATCTCATTCCTTCAGTCATTTATTTCCCAGAAATCATCCATTACTGCCATTCTAACTATGATCTGACTCAAAGCACTGTAATATCCCCTGACCATAATGATCTTTTCCCCATTACTCCCCAAGCTATCAATGTGATGCTCCATTTTGAACCTGGTCAAAACCTCACTCCCTTGTCCATTGGGGAATTGCTTGAAAAATATACTTGGTTGTCCCCTGAAGAGGTAATCAGAAGATCACATCCTTGGATAAAAAGTCTTAATACTAGTCATAACATTTGTTTACTCCAAGATTTTTATCAAATCTATTTAAACATAGGTTAGAAAGCACAACAGCTAAAGAGTATCAGCGGTTAAAGAGTATCAGTGGTTAAAGTGTCTCAGGTAAAAGTCAGTGAAAGTTAAAACGAAGTTATAGAGCAGTCAAAGGTAAACAGTAAAAATAAATATAGAAGGAACTAAAATGCTAAAAAGAGATGATAATAATTTCACCAATATTGAGGTTTGTCTAAAGTGAAAGTAAAACAGTCAAAAGAGCAAGAAAGTAAAAAGATGAAAAAACATAACAAGAAGGAACATTTTTGCAGAAATTGCATATTTTAGTCATAGTTTTTCAGAAAATATTTTGATCAATCCAAGATGAATTTTACAAAAATGAAGGAGGTTTATGTTTTTAAGCGGGCCACCTACAAAAACCTCTCTCACTTTTCTAACAGCCATCATGGTTTTGGAAATATTGAACAATGTTGGAAAACACTTTTTGCAGAAAATTTCAGTTTAAGTCATCATTTTGCAGAGAGTATTTTGGCCAATCCAAAATACTTCATATAAAACTGAAGGCAGTTTTTGTTCCTAAGATACCCATCTACAAAAACCTATCTCCGTTTGTTCACAATGATTTTTAATGAGAGATACATGCGCATCTTTACAGGTCATTTTTCAGACTCTGTAAAACTCTGTTTTATACATATTTTTACAGATACTATTATGCATAGCTGGAGAGGAATTTTGGGAAAATGAAAGAGGTTTATCTCACCAACATATTGATCTACAATAACCTCTTTCACTTTTTACATATATATTACGGATTGAGAAATACAAAAATATCATTGGACCCCAAGTTTGCAGAATTGTTGGAGCAGATTGCACAAAGAAAGGAAACAGTTAGTGACTTGGATGCCTCATCATCAACTAAGAGTTGGATCAAATCCGAATTATTCTCTTTGTCATCACCTATCTGTACAAAATACTGCCAAATATATGCATTAGTTTGAGTGTCCTTTAATTAAGTTCTATTTATGTAAATAGTTGGAGAGATTTGTGAACCAATTTTGATATTTGTTTCAAGATATTTTAGTTTTGAATTGGTATAAATACTCCACTCTTGGAAGCATTGGGGGGATTCCATTACTTGGCTGTAACATTGAAACTTCAGAATAAAAGCGCTTGGGGAAATTTTTCGTGGCTTGGCTGGATGAGGATTTAAAGCACAAGACTTGTTGCAGGATTCATGTGTTGGACAACAATTCAATAAGTGTTTCTACCCTTTCTCTGAAATTTTATATCAGTCTATAATATCATCATATCCGTTTATGAATAATTCGCATAAGATATTGGAACATAATTCGCTTAATTGTGCTCTATTTTTTTATGTTATTATTCTTGATTTTTTCTTCCAAATTAGTTATAAGCATGAATTATTAAATGCTCTTGCTTTACTAATATTAAACACATAATACCATCATATCCATTCCTGAATAATTTGCATAAGAGATTGAAATAGAATTTGCTTAATTGTACTATGTTTCCAAATGTTATTATTTTTTATGTTTTCCTCTAAATTAGTTATAAGCATGAATTCTTAAATGCTCTTGCTTTACTAATTTAAACATTGTTGGTTACTACAACAAAGGATTCGTCATTGCTCTTTGTTTGTAGTCATTTCATTTCTTTCCTTTGGACATGGTGAAAGACTCTTAGTTGCCTTTCATCCCTTCAAAATCATCCCATCCACTTTAAATTTTAAGGATTGTTCTCTGTCTAGCTATCTTGCCCTGTAATACCATCTTGTGCTTAGAATATAAATCTAGTAAAGCCATCCTTTGACTCCATAGCCCAATGGACTGAAATCTCTCAATCTTGCCCTTAGTTTGTGGATTCCACCATTTTCCCAAAACAAACTCTTGAATCTATAACTAGCCTAAAACCTTCCAAGAACAAAGATAAATCATAAAGAGATAGCCCTCTCTGGATGCAGAGTGGCTATATTCTGCATCTAAAAGGTTGGTTTGTGGTTACCTCGGGTATACTTTCCTCTTACACAACTTCTAGGAAAACCTGAGTGGTAACATAGTGGCAACCATACTGGGGACTTGAATCATTTTATTAATACTATTGTTTGATTTATAAGCTATGGACAGAATCTGAAGATCAGCCAGATAGCCTTTGAAATTGCTTTTACTCTGCAATTGCAAAAGTAAATAAATGTTGCTTCAGTCTATTTCTGATTTAGCTTATATATTGAATCTTAGTTTCAAATTTTTCAATCAGATTCTCTAGTTTAAACATATCTTTGAGAAATCTTAATCACACATCATTATTTCTTGAAGAATTTGTAGAAGTTGTATTTATTCTTTCAATTAAAACCAAAAATTCAAAAAACACACATATCTTTGAGAAAATCTTAATCACACATCATTATTTCTTGAAGAATTTGTAGAATTTGTATTTATTCTTTCAATTAGAACCAAAAATTCAAAAACGCACATATCTTTGAGAAAACCTTAATCACGCATCATTATTTCTTGAAGAATTTGTAGAAGTGGTATTTATTCTTTCAATTAAAACCAAAAATTCAAAAAAACACATAGTCTAGGAAACTGGCTTCAGAAAGGATTCGACATACTAGGTCAAACCCCGACCCGAATCCACCACCAATATTTGAAAATCCAAATCTGATTCCCAGGATTCTTAGAAGACAAGGAAGTCAAGAAAGTTCTAAAAGAGGAAGTCAGGAGAGAACAGGAAGTTCTAGACCACTTTCTAGATCTGCATCTTGTCCTGTGAAAATTATATATATTGATGACATTCCTTTTGATGCACGATTTGAAACATCTTTGTTTGTAAACTTTTCTGAAACTGAATTATCTAGATTAGTTCCAGATCCAGTGTTCTTTGAAGATTTGCAATACGAATTTGTGTCACATCATCTTGATAGAGAACTGCATAACTCTATTCAGTCTGAACAAACCTTTGAAGAAAGTTCAATAATTTCTGTGATTACTGAAGCATCCCCAAGTTCAGTCACTTTTTCTCAAACTTTTCAAACACCTGTTATCCCTTCTACTCCTCCAGCTCCTCCTACTAGACCATCAACTACTATTACAACACTTTATCTTCCAATGGCTAATTGATACGCCCCTTTACAGTTACCAGCCAACCCTCCAGCTTTACCTCAGGATTACCAGAGTAAAATCACACCTTTTGATGGATCAGGTGCTTACACAGCTCAACGACACACCAAAAGAATGACTGATTACTTTGAGTTTTATGAGATTGATACTGATAATATCAGAATGAGAATTTTCATTCAGAGTCTTACTGGAGAAGTTAGAACTTGGTTTAGAGCTCTTACCCCGAATAGTATTACTGATTTAGAAGCTTTGTATAGGGCATTTTTGAATAGATGGGAGAAAAAGAAGGATCCTCTTCAGATCCTATCAAAATTTGAGAAATTAAGAAGAAGTCCTAACGAAACCGTGCAAGATTACATTATAAGATTCAATGAATCATATAATGCAGTTCCTCGAAACTTAAGACCCCCTCCTGACTCTGTGTTGGTTAAATTTCCAGATGGTTTTGACTCCGATATAGATTATTCCCTTAGGGAAAGAGCTCCTCAAACACTAGAGGAAATGCAAAGCATAGTGGTGAGTGTAGAAGCAAATCTGATAGAAAAACGGGCCAGAGCTAGGGCAGAGAGAAGAATGCCTATGAATGAAGAACCTTCAGTTTTTGAAAAGAAGCTGGATGTAATCATTAAAGGTATGGAAAGATTAGGAGACAGAGTGGAAACCATTGAAAGAAAGTCTTCTACTGACAATCAGAATATTACTAGAAACCCGAACTTTAGGAGGAATCTGAATCAAAATAGTGGAAAGAATGTCCTTGATCAAAACATTAGGCCACCTTTCCAAGAAAACTTTGTTAAAGGTTCAACTTCTGAAGAACCTACAGAAGATGTAGAAATAAACAATGTGACTGATGACGAAAATGAACCAGAAGTCTTCCTATCCCAGGGTGATCAAGAGAATCACATCCTCGAAACATTCCAAACTCATTCAGGTGAGACTTTTGATTTTAAGGAAGGCTATGACACAGCGATCTACGAGGTTCATAAACAGTACAACTTGAGAAGTAGACGGATTGATGTGCCAGAGAAACAACAGAAAACCACAAAACAAAATGTCAAAGGTAAACAAAACATTCCCCAAGTACAAATTTTGTCTAGGATAAAACCCAACCCTTCAAATCCAATAATTGAAGATGTCTCTGACAACCAACCAATCAATAAACAAAAATCTACTACTTTTCCTCCTGTGGAAAATGCAGAAGACACAGTAGAAGTTAGTCCAGAAACGTCTTCAAAACAAAACTTTATTCATGAAAACGAGGAAAACATTGAAGACCCAAAAAACAAAGAGAACCCAACTGTGCAAAACACTAAAACTCAAACAGAAAAACCTTTCAATCTAGAGGCTGAAATAGGCAAACTCAAGATAGTTGTTCCTTTATCAGAATTGGCTAAACATGATGTCTATAGGAGTCAGATTACCAAGTCCCTAAACATTAACATTACTGGATTGGATGATTCGGTAAACATTCTTGATGATCAACCCAAACTTCTTTTTGGCCCTGAGGTTAATGGCAAACCAGAAAGTGGAGGAACTCCTCCATTTTATGTAAGCTTGAATGTTCATGATAAGATACTCCATAATGCAATGCTTGATTCTGGAGCATCTCACAATTTGATGCCAAAAGCAGTAATGGAAAGATTGAATCTAGATATTACCAGACCGTACAAAGATTTGTTTTCATTTGATTCTAGTCAGGTAAAATGTTTAGGTTTGATTAAAGATCTGTGTGTCACTTTGGTACAATACCCTGCTAAGTCTGCTTTAATGGACATAGTAGTTGCTGATATTCCACCTAAATATGGTATGTTATTGTCTAGATCTTGGGGTGCTAAACTTGGAGGATCAATTCAATTAGACATGTCGTATGCAACTATTTCAGTATTTGTTCAGCCTAAAAGGTTATATAGATAAACCCTGATGAAGTACTTAGTCAGTAGCCATGAGAAGCCTGAAAACTTCCCTGTTTACTATGTTCATTCTGATATGGATTCTTTCATTTTATACAATGCTGAGTTAGATCTCCCTACTGAAATAGAAGCTCCAGAATTGGAAACCATAAACAAAACCATTGTTAAAATTGAAGAAATCTCTGAAAACAAAGAAACACCAGATGATCAAGAAATACTTGAAGAAACTAAACAACTAGCTCCTGTCAAGAAACGCTTTAAAACAATTGATGAAGATTATGAACATGAAATTCTATGGCATTTAGAGTTTGATGGCTCAGTAAATAGACTAGGGGCAGGGGCTAGGATTTGGTTACATAATGTTGAGAACAATTATGCAGAGGGTCATGCTTATAGGTTGAATTTCAAATGCACTAACAACATGGCAGAATATGAAGCTCTTTTATTAGGGCTTAAACATGTCAAGAAGTTAGGAGGTATTAGGGTATCAATCATAGGAGACTCCGAACTAATCATCCAACATATTAAAGGAGAATGTTCAACAAAAGACATGAGACTGAAACAATACTAAGAGACAGTTGCAGAGATTCTCAACACATTTTTACAAGCCCAACTTGCCAAGATTCCCAGGAAACAAAATTTGCATGCTCACAGTTTAGTGATGTTTGCTAGTACATGCAAGTTACCTTTTGACCCTAATCATCAGTTTTCAGCTGAAATTAGGCATAGGCCTGCTATACCAGACAATCTTTTGAATTGGCAAGTATTTGTGAATAACAATCAAATCAATAATTTTTTGACACTTCAAAATGAGTTTTCTAACTGTAAGATAGATGAGGATATAACTATTGATGAATCTGATCAAGGAAAAGAACAAAAATAGAAATTTCAAGAGAAAATGCAATTCATCTGCTACATCCGACCACATTCACTGAAAAGGACATACAAAATTTGAAACACATGGAATCTGATGAAATCATAGAAGACGAAACAGAAATCATCAATTTAAAAGATAACCATTTGCCCAAAGGATTAACTCCTTTGGAAGATCTGTTTGACTCAAATGATATTCCATTTAGACCTAAAATGGAACCTGTCAAGGCTGATATGGAAAAATGCAACTTAGGAACCCCAAAAATTCCCAAAATGGTTAAGTTGTCCAAGTCTCTTCCAAAAGATCAGAAGGTTAAATATGTTGAACTATTAAAAGAATTCTAGGATGTTTTTGCCTGGAGTTATGAAGACCTCAAATCTTATGATACATCTATCATTCAACACACTATACCTTTGAAACCTGACCAGAAACCTTTTAAACAAAAGCTTAGGAGAATAAATCCTGTTTTATTACCCTCAATCGAAAAGGAAATCAAAAGAATGTTTGAAGCAGGGATTATAGCTCCTATCAGATTTTCAGAATGGGTTTCTAACCTGTACCAACAAGGAAAAAGACAGGAGAAATTAGACTGTGTGTCAACTTAAGAAATTTGAATAAAGTTTCTTTAAAAGACAACTATCCTCTGCCGAAAATGGACCACATTCTGCAAAGGGTAGTAGGATCTTCAAGAATATCACTACTGGACGAATTTTCAGGGTACAACCAGATTCTGGTTCATCCTGATGATCAGGATAAAACAACATTCACTACACCATGGGGTACGTTTAAATATGTCAAAATGCCATTTGGGCTCAAGAATGCAGGAGCTACATTTCAAAGAGCAATGGATATTGCTTTTGCTAAAGAGATACATGATTTTCTGGTTATTTACCTAGATGATTTAACTGTTTTTTCTAAAACAGATCAAGAACATTTAGATCACCTAAGGCAAGTATTTATAAAGTGCAGAAAATATGGAATTTCTTTGAATCCTAAGAAGTCACTGTTTGGTTTGGAAGAGAGAAAGCTTTTAGGGCACATTATTTCTAAAGATGGTATTAGGATTGATCCAGAAAGAATACAAGCAATTTTGCAAATACCCCACCCCAAAAACATAAAAGAATTGCAAGCATTCATAGGAAAAATTAATTTCTTGAGAAGATTTATTTCTAGTCTAGCAGAGCTACTTAGATTACTAACTAATATGTTGAAAAAAGATTCGAGCATTAACTGGACTGTAGAAGACAAACAATCATTCGAGGAAATTAAAATGGCTTTAACAAGGACACCAGTTCTGACTAGTCCTAAATTTGATAGAGACTTTATTATTTTTTCATTTGCTTCTGAACATACTGTTGCAGCCATTTTACTTCAAAAAGATGACCAAGGGTGTGAAAAGCCAATAGCATTTTTTAGTAAAGCACTGAGGGATGCATCTCTAAAATACAATATTATGGAAAAATCGGCTTTTGCATTGGTAAAAGCAATCAAGGATTTCAGAGTTTACATATTATATTCTCATGTGGTAGCTTATGTGCCTAATGCAGTAGTTAAAGATATCTTGACTCAAGATGGCATAGAAGGTAAACGAGGTAAGTGGATAGCTACCATTTTGGAATATGATATTGAGATTAAACCAACAAAACTCATAAAAGGTCAAGGTTTAGCACAACTTATGACAGAAACCAATTGCCAAGCTTTAGACCTCAATGAACTGGATAACGAGCAGGAGATGTCGACTCCTCAGATCAGTCAAGATTTCTTAGATTCACCTTGGTATATTGATATAATTCATGTTTTATTAAACCTACAAGCTCCTCCAGGGTTGTCCAGAACCAAAAGAAGAATTTTAAAAATGACATCTTTGAAATATTGTAGTTTAGATAGCACTCTATTTTGGAAAAATCATGAAGGAATCTTGTTGAATTGTCTCTTAAAAGATGAAGCTGATAAAGTGCTTAATGAATTTCATGCAGGGGATTGCGGAGGACATCTCTACTGGAAATCTACTACAGACAAGATCTTAAGGGCCGGATTTTACTGGCCAACTTTATTTTTTGATGTTAAGAAATTTGTAACAACTTGTCATAAATGCCAGATATTTGAGGGTAAAAGAAAGTTGTTACCTCTGCCTTTAAAACCAATTTCCATAGAAAGACCTTTTCAACAATGGGGGTTAGATTTTATTGGAGAAATTCATCCCCCCTCTTCAGGGCAACATAGATGGATTTTAATTGCCACAAACTACTTCACTAAATGGATTGAAGCCATCCCAAGTAGACAGTCTAATGATTCTGTGATCATAGGGTTTTTAGAAACCAACATCCTTTCAAGATTTGGCTGTCCAGAAAAAATTATAATAGACAATGCTGCTACATTTAAATCAAAGAAAATGATCAGTTTCTGTAATAAATATCATATTACTCTAGGCCATTCAACAGCCTATTACCCCCAGGGTAATGGACTAGCAGAATCTTCTAATAAAAGCCTTATCAATATCATCAGAAAGTTATTGGAAGAAAAAAAAAAGAATTGGCACAAGAAATTGACCAATGCATTGTGGGCAGACAAACTTACAACTAAGAAATCAATTGGGACTAGTCCATATGAGTTATTTTATGGTCTTGAAGCAAGATTCCCATCATCTTTAGGAACCCCTGTTATGAAATTACTTCAGGAGGCTCAAGTGGAGCCAAATGACATTCAAAGAAGAATTAATCAAACAATCCATCTGCAAAAAACCAGGGAAGAGGTATACCAAAGATCCCAAGTCTTGTAGGAAAAGCTAAAGAAAATGTTTGATAAAAGAACTAAAGCAGAAGATTTTCAACTAGGTGATAAAGTCCTAAGATGGGATTCTAGAAGAGAAGAAAAAGGGAAACATGGAAAGTTTGATTTCTTGTGGAAAGGGCCTTATATCATTCATGCCTTGCAGGGAAACAACACTTACTTTTTGAAGGAGTTGGATAATTCAGAAGCTGAAGAAGGACCAGTCAATGGTCGAATGCTTAAGCATTATTTTGATCCAATTTACTAGAATTTTTTAATGTTTCTAACTTGTACATAATATATCCTTTTTCTAATGCAATTTTGGATTGGATGGTGACTTCTTAGAATTGAAGCCCGAAGTGAAGGCCCTAAGTTCCAAAAGTTTCACTATCATATGTAAAATAAAGCTACCAGAAGAAGGAAGATTTCATACTTCCAGTTTGAAGACATTTTTAGGCATCTGACCTGCTGTTCTTGA
This sequence comes from Pinus taeda, assembly GCA_000404065.3. Classification (NCBI taxonomy): domain Eukaryota; kingdom Viridiplantae; phylum Streptophyta; class Pinopsida; order Pinales; family Pinaceae; genus Pinus; species Pinus taeda. The sequence goes on from APFE030333868.1 coordinate 10,809, forward strand.
CTTTCCACAAGGAAAAGCCATCCCCAAGTGGAGCCAGTGTTAGCCTCCTATACCAATAGGTTTCATCCTTCATGATTGTCTTGATCGAACTATGGAATATGTTCAAACCTTGTTTCTTGAGCAAAGGTGTTCCATATTCTTGAAAAACCAAAAAATCAAAAAAGTTAAAAAATGTAAAGAGAGTATACCCTAAAAGAAAAATCAAAGGGTAAGAAAAATAAAGTGGTCAAAAAGAAATGAAAGAAATGAACCCCAAGCAAAAATAGACCAAGGAAAGTGTGCAAATTCAAATGCCACTACTACTTCATTTTTGTAATAAAACAATTGTGTGCAGCTTGTCCAACCTTTGCCACAATTCATGAATAAGTCAAACTGTTTAAACTTGGCTTACTCATATTTCAATTTCATGTTATAGATTAGAGAATAAATATCTGACCAAACAGTTTAATCTTGGCAGATAAGTAGATAGTTCGAGTTAATAAAAGGTGCTCAACAGTTTAATCTGAGCCCTTGGATGTAATAAGGGTAGAATTAGATAGATTTTCCTTGTGAAAATAAAAAATGTTGATTAGGGTTTGCAAGTCTAAATGCACCCTAATAAAGAAGAGAAAATGGTAGTATTAAATAGATAGGGTAGGTAGATGGTGTTGCAAAGTGTTATCTGATGAATGATTCTACTACATGTTTTTGATCCTTTACTTTCATCACAAGTACTAAAGCAGGAAATATGCTGGAAAATCACCGCAAGCAAAGTCAAACTCATTAACCCCCCTCATCACTTTCCCCTCAAAAGTTTTACTAATTTCCCGCAAAGTACTAAGGTATTTGGAGATCAAAGGGGCTCAAGGCATTTCCTTGACCTCTGGAGGGACCGGACCCTCGGCCTAATGATCAAAAAGACCCAAGTACTTAAGATAATCCATCATTATAATCTTCCATCTTTAACTTTGTCCTAAGTAAAATCCTATTTTACTTAGGAAACTCATGCAAAATTCCATAAAAATCCCTCAAGATAACTTGTTATTCTAAGTTTAAGTGTTGAAGATAAAATATTGCAATTTACTTCAGAAGTTATCACTTTCTTAGATGTGCAAAAATATTTTGAGTTTCCTTGTCCTTTGCCATATTTTACATTTAAATCTATTATACTAAATCCCTAATAAAATACCTTATCCTAAGTATATAACTCCCTTTTTATAAATATCCCAAAACCCTTATATTATATAGTTTAACCAAAGTAATTATTTTCCCAAAAATTTATTAAAAACCCCGCTTTATAAACCTTTTGGTTAAAACTATCATTATATTATAATCCTGCCCTTATGGTAATTAAATAATATTTGTTTGTTACCATATAAATAAAAATATATATATACAAAAACTTTAAACATGCCATATGTATGTTTAAATTCAAAAATATGAATAAAACTTCCGAAAAGTTTCGTGCCACCGTGGTTTGTCCACCTGGCAATCCCCGCCGACTGTAAGTAAAACCCAGTGTTCTTTGTTTTTCGCTAAAATAGTTATTAAAAATCATCACTGAGTCCTTCCCAGAGGTTTTAAAACTGTGTAATTGCTCCCTGAACCAACAAATTGTGCCAATTTCCTTCATTTTTTAGAAATCCCGCCCGGCCTGTGAGTAAAACCAAAAACCTCCATTTTGAATCCACAAGAACAAAAATGGAGGTGTCGGCAGCTCTGAATATTACTCCACTGAATGCTCCTCACCGTGAGTTGGAATAGATCTTATAGGGTTGTGGGAATCCAATCTCCCAAGGTATCTCATTCCTTCAGTCATTTATTTCCCAGAAATCATCCATTACTGCCATTCTAACTATGATCTAACTCAAAGAGCTGTAATATCCCCTAACCAGAGTGTTCTTTTCCTCATTACTCCCCAAGCTATCAATATGATGCTCCATTTTGAACCTGGTCAAAACCTCTCTCCCTTGTCCATTGGGGAATTGCTTGAAAAATCTACTCGGTTGTCCCCCGAAGAGGTAATCAGAAGATCACATCCTTGGATAAAAAGTCTTAATACTATTCATAAGATTTGTTTACTCCAAGATTGTTATCAAATCTATTCAAACAGAGGTTAGAAAGCATAACAGCTAAAGAGTATCAATGGTTAAATTGTATCAGGTAAACGTCAGTGAAAGTTAAAACGAAGTTACAGAGCAGTCAAAGGTAAACAGTAAAAGTAAATACAAAAGGCAGTAAAATGGTAAAAAGAGATGATAATACTTTCACCAATATTGAGGTTTGTCTAAAGTGAAAGTAAAACAGTCAAAAGAGCAAGAAAGTAAAAAGATGAAAAAACATAACAAGAAGGAACATTTTTGCAGAAATTGCATATTTTAGTCATAGTTTTGTAGAAAATATTGTGATCAATCGAAGAAGAATTTTACAAAAATGAAGGATTTTTATGTTCTTAAGAGGGCCATCTACAAAAACCTCTCTCACTTTTCTAACAACCATTATGGTTTTGGAAATATTAAACAATGTTGGAAAGCACTGTTTGCAGAAAATTTCAGTTTAAGTCATCATGTTTCAGAGAGTATTTTGGCCAATCCAAAATACTTCATACAAACCTGAAGGAGGTTTTTGTTCCTAAGATACCCATATACAAAAACCGATCTCATTTTTTTCACAGTGATTTCATAATGAGAGATACATGGGCATCTTTACAGGTCTTTTTTCAGACTCTGTAAAACTCTTTTTTACACATGTTTTTTACGGAGACTATTATGCATAGCTGGAGATGAATTTTGGGAAAATGAAAGAGGTTTATCTCACCAACATATTAATCTACAATAACCTCTTTCACTTTTTACATATCGATTACGGAGTGAGAAATAAAAAAATATCATTGGACCCCAAGTTTGCAGAATTGTTGGAGCAGATTGCACAAAGAAAGGAAACAGTTAGTGACTTGGATGCCTCATCATCAACTAAGAGTTGGATCAAATTCGAATTCTTCTCTTTGTCATCACCTATCCATACAAAATAGTGCCAAATAGATGCATTAGTTTGAGCGTCCTTTAATTAAGTTCTATTTATGTAAATAGTTGGAGAGATTTGTGAACCAATTTTGATATTTGTTTCAAGATATTTTAGTTTAGAATTGGTATAAATACTCCACTCTTGGAAGCATTGGGGGGGATTCCATTACTTGGCTATAACATTGAAACTTCAGAATAAAAGCACTTGGAGAAATTTTTCGTGGCTT
>APFE030333871.1:12657-107982 GCA_000404065.3 Pinus taeda
CCATTTAAATAGGCTACATTCCAAGTGAATACCATGGGTCAATACCATGTGCCATTTTTATTTTTATTAATACTAATAGTAGGGTTAATAATGTTTTTTTGCATGGTATTAATATATAAAAAAATAAAAAAATGCTTTATTTGTTTACCATACCTCTCGTTTATTTATATTTTTATTAATTTACCATACCATTCATAAATACAAGGTGACTTATGGAGTAAATATAAAAAAATGTTTTATTTGTTTACCATAGCTCTCGCTTATTTATATTTTTATTAATTTACCATACCTCTTTTACAAATATGGTATTTGGCCCATAGGATTCACTTAAATAAAACCTCTTTCTTGAGCCTTCATAAATAGAACGAGGGTTATGGACTAAATATAAAAAGAGGTTTTATTTATTTACCATGCGTCTAGTTTATTATATTTTTATTTATTCACCATACCTTTTGAGTAAGTATAAAAGACGTTTTATTTATTTACCATACCTCCACTTTACTTATATTTTTATTTGTTTACACCCTTGCATGTATATAAGGTGACTTATGGAGTAAATATAAAAAATGCTTTATTTATTTACCATACCTCTCATTTATTTATATTTTTATTAATTTACCATACCTCTTTTATAAATATGGTATTTGGGCCTTTGGCCCATAGGATTCACTTAAATAAAACCTATTCTTGAAAATGGGCTAATGGAAGGTTCTAACTCCTAATTTCAAGGGCTAAATTTACATTTTTTTACCCTCTCCCTTAAAATAAGGTGGGCTATTTGAGGTGATTTGTAAAAATGTACTATGATACAAAATATTCGCCCACTAAAAATTTAAAACCCCTTAATCTCGCCAAAGGGCGAACATTCGCCCCTAAAATCACCCCTAGTTATCAGAGCAGGTCTTTCATAAAAAGCTTGATCGCTTGAAGGAAGATCTATCATCATGAATACCTACGAAAGAGAGGGATCCATTAGACCACCAATCTTCGATGGGAGCAACTTCGTCTATTGGAAGGCAAGAACCACAACCTATCTTCAATATCTTGGAATAGAAGTTTGGGAAATCGTGGAAGGAGGATACACATTTCCATCAGCGATTCCTACAGATACTCCAGGTAAAAAGCAGTATGAAAAAAATGCCAAGGCTGGCAACACACTATTGGGGAGTCTATCACAATCAGAATTTGTCAAGGTTATGCAACTCAAAACCGCGAAATAAATATGGGACAAGATCATTCTAAGCTATGAATGAGATGATCAGGTAAAACGTGCAAAACTACAATCTCTCATAATTCAATATGAAACTCTCAAAATGCACAATGATGAAAGTATAGCTAATTACTTCTTTCGTATAGATGTGATTGTTAATCGCATGAAAAACTTGGGTGAAGAGATAAAAGAAGTTACTGTAGTTGAAAAGGTTTTGAGATCCCTGTCTTTTAAGTTTGAATCAAAAGTTTCCGCCATAGAAGAAAAGCATAATCTTCAAAGTATTACTATGACACAGCTGCACAGAATCCTAACTACTTTCGAAATGAGAAAAGGGGGTCCATCAGATATGAGAGAAGCCACATTCAAGGCTTTGGGAAGAGAAGAGCTAAATGAATCGAGACACATCTTAGAAGGAGAGGAAGAAGAAAACTTTTTCAAGAAGAGATAAACTACCTTTCAAATGCTTTGCTTGTGGAAGAGTCAGTCATTATGTAGCCAAATGTCCTCATAAAGATAAGGTGGATAAAGGTAAGGAATCGACAAAATGGAATAGAAAACAGAATGTAAGTAAGAAGAGCTACTATACACATGAATATAGTGATGGTTTATCAAATAGTGATGAAGATGAACATGGTAATGATTATAGACTTTTGATGGCTTTTGAAGATGATGATTTCTTGGATGCTTTAGATGAATATGGTCTCTATGAAGAAATTTCTAAACTTAAAATCTATTTAGAAGAAAAGAGTATGATTATAGATACTTTGAAATTTCATCTTGTTGAAAGGGAAAAACACAATGAAAAGTTATAATGTGAAATTGTGGGTCTAAGAAAAGATATTGAGAAAACAAAAGCTCTCAATCTTAGATTTTTTAAAGGATCAGAAGCTTTAGATGAAATTATCAAAGTGCAGTGTTCTCCTCTGATAAAGATAGGTCTTGGATATACTAAAGAAGCATCTCAAGCACAGAAGCCATCAACCTCCAAAAGATATCTTGATGCAGCAAGGAGAAGTGAACAGGTTGACAATCGTTAGCAAAGGTATAAAGTAGATCATCAGGTAAATCGGGTTCAATCTACTTCAAGGATGAACAAAATATATAACCAACCACAGGTAAATTAGTCTCAATTTGCTTTAAGAATGAATGTCAATGGAAACTACAATCATCAGGTCAGTAGATTCGATAATCGAAGAATTTCTTTAATGGCCAATGTTTTTCATGTCACAACTTTGGACACAAAGCTGCTCAATGTGTTGCTTACAAGACCATCATGACTAGAGGAGCACGAAATCAAAGGAATGTGACTGGGATCATAAAAAGGACCTACAATAACTTTTCTACTCTTGAAAATGAAATAGAATGCTCTATTCGTAACAACTTCGGTCATGAAGATTCTGAATGCAGGAGTAAATTTCAGCAAACATCTCAAAAGGAGCAAGCTTCATTGGGTCCCAAAACATGGAGAAAGAAATAACTGTAAACAGAAAGATGTGGAATAGCCTTGTATGCAGAAGGACAATAAAATCAGTGGTATATCGACAGTGGATGCTTGAAACACATGACAGGTGATAAAGAAAAACTTCAGTCATATAATGCCTTAGAAAAGGAAAAGAAGGTCTCATTTGGTAATGACACTCCTGCAGTCATAAAAGGTAAAGGTTCTGTTCTCTTAAAAGAAAAGCTTAAAGCTGGGAATGTTATGTATGTTGATGGTCTAAAACATAACCTATTAAGTGTCAGTGAAATGTGTGATCAAGGAAATGAAGTAGTATTTCGATCAAATGGATGTGTCGTTCGTGAGCTTGATACAGGAGAAACAATGATCAAAGGTGTAAGAACTCCAAACAACTTGTACATACTCAATGGAGGACAACAACAGTGCTATCTAAGCAAAAATGATGAACATTGGCTATGGCATAGAAGACTGGGGCATCTAAGCTTCCATCAAATAAGAAAAGCATGCAGATACCAGGTGGTTCATGATCTTCTGGATATCCACATTCCAAAAAATACAATATGCAAATCATGTCAATTGGTAAGCAAACCAAAACACATTTCCCTAAAAAGGAAGGACCAACTAGTAAGCCTCTTGCACTTGTTCATACTGACTTATGTGGACCATCAAGGAAAAAGTCACCTCGTGGAGAAGAATATTTTATATTGTCCATTGATGATTTTTCAAGAATGTGTTGGATAGGACTTCTAAAACATAAAGATGAAGCATTTGAAAAGTTCAAAGCCTTCAAAGCTTTAGTTGAAAATGAATCAGATCTTAAAATCAAATGTCTCAGATCAGATCGAGGAGGGGAAGTTACCTCGGATGAATTCTTCGACTTCTGTGAAGAACATGGAATAAGAATGGAATTATATATAGAAGAACTCCTCAAAAAAATGGAGTGGTAGAAAGGATGAACATAACTGTTCAACAAATGGCTCGTGCTATGCTAGATGAGTCTGGAACTCTTGCAACCTTTTGGGGTGAAATTGCATTTGCTGCCATCACTATTCTCAACAAAAAAAATGTCCAGGTAAGAAACACTCAAACTCCACATGAACTTTGGTATGGTAAGATTCCTATTGTAAAATACTTCAAAGTTTTTGGAAGCAAATGTTAGATCAAAATGACTGATAAAAAACTTGGCAAGTTTGAACCTAGAGAAGATAAAGGCATTCTCCTTGGTTACTCTTCTCGAAGTAAAGGATATAAGTGTTATAATAAAAAACTTGGGAAAATGGTTGAAAGTATTGGTGTTATGGTTGATGAAGCAGGCAAAAATCCAAAGCAGGTAAAAACCAAAGATTATGAAGAAGATGAGGACTATCCTTCCACATCAAATCAGACTAATTCTGAAGAAGAAACCAATGAGGCACCAGAAGAACAGATAAGGGTAGAAGAAAAGACTCCATTTAGGTATGTCCAGAAGAATCATCCAGAGACTCAAATTTTGGGGCAGAAAGAGGCAGGTGTACAAACAAGAAGAACTATTTTAGAAGCTTCAAGCTATCTAGCATTTGTCTCCTCCACTGAACCACGAAAAGTAAGTGATGCATGCAAAGATGAATGCTGGGTCAAGGCCATGAATGAAGAACTTGATCAGATTGAAAATAATAACACTTGGGAATTGGTTCTAAGACCAAAGGATAAGAATTTCATAGGGACCAAATGGATATTAAAAAACAAGCTAAATGAAAATGGAGATGTTATTAGAAACAAGGCCAGACGTGTTTGTAAAGGGTATGCTCAACAAGAAGGTATAGACTTTGAAGAAACTTTTGCACCTATTGCTAGACTTGAAGCTATAAGAATGTTCCTTGCTCTATCTAGCTTTCAGAAGTTCAAATATATCAAATGGATGTGAAATCTGCCTTTCTTAATGGAGACCTATAAGAAGAAGTATATATTAAGCAACCAGATGAATTCATCCTTGGAAATGATCCAAAACTTGTATGTAGATTCAGAAAGGCTCTCTATGGTCTAAAATAAGCTCCAAGGGCCTGGTACTATCGTCTTGACAAATAATTTCATCAACAAGGTTTTTCAAAAGGATCTGCTGATAGCAATCTATATATAAAAATTGACAATTATAAATTGCTAATACTTGTTGTGTATGTTGATGATATCATTTTTGGTAGCAATGAAGAAGCCATGAGTCAAAACTTTGCTTTGGTAATGTAGAAAGAATTTGAAATGTCCATGCTTGGTGAGCTCACCTATTTTCTTGGTTTACAAGTTCAACAAAATAAAGATGGTATTTTTCTATCAAAAACCAAGTACCTCAAGAAGATCTTGAAGAAAAAAAGGTATGGAAGATTCTAAACCAGTATGTACCCCTATGGTAACAGTATGCAGCCTCAGCACAAATGATGAATCAGCAGCAGTACATCAACCATCCAACAGATCCATGATTAGTAGTCTTCTCTATCTAACAGGTACCCGACCAAACATCATGCATGCAGTGGGAATAGTTGGAAGATTCCAAGCCAATCCAAAGGAAACACACCTTCAAGCAGTCAAAAGGATTTTCAAATATTTTCAAGGAACACAAAAATTTTGGTTTATGGTATCCTAGAGATACAGATCTTACACTTCATGCATATACAGATGCAGATTGGGCAGAAAGCGTGGATGACAAAAAAGGCACTAGTGGTGGTGCATTCTATATGGGTTCCAGATTAGTGTCTTGGTTCAACAAGAAACAAAGTTCAATTGCATTATCTACAACTAAAGCAGAATATGTGGCTGTTGCATCTTGCTGCACACAACTCCTTTGGATGATGCAAACATTGCAATACATTCGAATCACATGTACTGCACCCATCTCTATTTTATGTGATAATACAAGTGCAATCAATATTTCAAAAAATCCAGTCATGCATTCCAAGACCAAGCACATACCTATCAAATATCATTTTCTCCGGGAACAAGTGCTTGAAAAAAAGGTCAAATTGGAGTATGTTCCCTCCAAGGAACATGTTGCTGATATATTCACCAAACCACTGCCCAGAGAGACATTTGAATACCTCAGACATAAGCTGGGAGTAGTTGATGCATCATCTTGCCGTTGACATTTATCTGTTTCAGAGAACAGTGGTTGTAGACGAGTTTCATGAAGCGTATCCGCATACATACACAAGTTGCTGTGGATACAGCCCCGTATATGTTGGTTTGAAGAATATTAGTGGGCCAGACTTAGGGTGAAAAGACTCTGATATGGGTTTGACAATGATCCTGGCACAGGTTCAAGGGGAGCATATACTTCTAATTGTTGGCATTATCTTAGAAGATCTTGGTACAATTTCACAATTGTTTTTTATTCAGGTGGAACAGGTGCAGAGGGAGATCATGGTTGCTAGTCTGGATGGTGTTTGACAGATGTTTCTGATGATAGTTGCTGATGACTATCATAGTCTTGTTTTAGATATTTTGTCTCTATGTTATGTATATCTTTTATTATCAAGGTCATGTAATGACCTATTTTGTTTCCCCACTATGCCTGGGATGGATGATGTAATTTTCTTGCTTTATCATGTATAAACTTTTGGTGTAACCCCACTTGGTTGGGTGGATGAGTCAATCTTGGTATATCCCCACTTGGTTGGGAGATGGATGTATGTATGAGTCTTTGGTGATAGGAAGGCAATTTATCATGTATAGAGTCATGTTTTTCTTGTAGAACATCTTTTTGCAAACCTTGCTTATAGTTAGGGGGAGCATGAACAACACACTTCAGCATATTAGAGAATTCAGCATGTACTCAGGGCGAGCATAACCCTTTTCCCCTGATGACAAAGGGGGAGAGTGACTTGGGGTTGCCATCGAGTCCAAAGGGGAAGATTGTTGGCATTATGTTACAGGTTTGGTGCTATGACATAGGTGTTGTCCTTGACGGAAACTCACTTAGATGACAGATCACAGTTCAGGCTCTCAGAATGAAGGAAAAAGAGATATACGCAGGTTCCCCTTGACCAAGCTGCGTATACACGTGGGTTAGGCAACCAAAAGGCGTGTTTGCATATACACACACTTTAACAGAAGGAAAGGCACGTACATGTTGGAGAACTTGGTTTGGTCCGTGTTATTTGGTCCATGGTATTGCAATCCATGGTGTTGGTCCAAGGTATCTTGTCCGACGTGTTGACCCCAAGTATTTGGTCCAAGGTGTTGGTTCTAAGTGGTTTTGGACCATGGTATTGAGTAAGGCCTAAGACTATAAAAGGAGGAGGAGATCATTAGGCAAAGGCACTCAAGTATTGAATATCTAATGAAGAGGAAGATCTAGAATACTGGTCATTGGGTTATGGTGCATAGCTGGATCTGAATCAAGGAGGAACCTGAGCGCTTGAAGAAGGATAAGTTCTATTGATGGTTCAAGATCTTAAGGCTTGAAGAGATATTTGTACGCAGGTTCAGTATAGCAAAGGCGCATATACACTCTGGTTCAACATTTCAAAACAACGTATATGCAGGTTTGCCTTCATATAACAACGTATGAACACAGGTTCGACACATTGAAGAAGTGTACGTCTCATAAAATATGTTTTAGCTACTGCTGTTTGCTATTGCAGTGTTCTGGGTTCTGGATTGGGTTCTGGTTACTGTTACTGTATTCTGGTTACAACATTCAGAAAAGTGATTGCTTTATTCAGTTTTGGTTGGTACAAAGGAGATTGGTTAATGCAAATATATTTGATGTTTGATTGATGTTATTGATGGATCCAGTCTGAAAATTTATGAAACGTGGTCCTTGGAGGAAAAGAGAAGGTTGTAGTCTTCTGTAGGTCAACACCTACGTACTAGTAAACATATCAGCTAGTACAAGAGCTAAGAGGGTTGCATCTCCCTTCCAGGAAAAGCCGGAGAACAAGAGAAGGTTGTAGCCTTCTACAGATGGAAGCTTACGTACTGGGATAGGGCTGCACCAGTAAAAAATTTGTAAAATGAAGTTTCTTATTAAAGAAAGATAGAGACGATTGCAGCAGGTGGTTTCCACCCAAATTGGGTTTCCAACTTATATCTTGTGTTCATGTGTGTGATTGCCTATTCTATTTACTACATCTGATTACTGGTTATATGGTTCTGATACACATATTAAAGATCAACTAACTAAATTATAAGTTTTCAAGGTATACACTTGTTTCTCTAAACACAATTGCATATACACACAAGTTTCATTAACAGAAGTAGCGTATATAAATCTATTTATGGAAATGAAATATTGTTAAATTGCTAATACTAATTCACCCCCCCTCTTAGTATTATTTCCAATAGTGTGGCCACTCATTCAAAAGTTGTAGAACCTAGTTTAAACAATATTGCCAGAACTTGACGAGGAAGGAAAAATCATATTGGAACCTGGAGCAGTCACAAAAACAAGAACCCGATAGCTACGAAATCGATTAATTTCAGAGTATCTCATCAAGTGGAAGAATTTACCCATTGAAGATTCCACATGGGAGGACAAGAATCTTATATAGAAGCATCAATAACTACTCAAGCGTTGAGGACAACAATTTTTGAAGTAGAGGGGCATGTTAGGTCCCTTTACTACTAGTGTAACCCCTTATTGTTATTAGTACAACCCCCTTATTATATTGTTGTGCCCATGTAGTCCCCATATTGTTATTATTGTTCCCCGTAGAAGCCCACTATTGTTATTATTGTGCCCTTACATTATTATTGTTATGTCGGCTCTAATTAATTATACCCTAAGACCCCTTATATAATAAGGAGGTCTTGTCATTTGTATCATCTAAGAATTATTCATTTGTGTAATGTAAAGGAGGTTGCCCCCTCGAAGAGGCTTATTTCTAAGGCATTGATCTATATTTTCTATCTTTTTGTGAGTTGGTTTAATAACAAATATTTAGTGATGTCATCGTGTGGCTGTACATAAACGAGGAACTATTCAACAAACGAGTAAACCTATGGATTGAATTGGCTGAAAGTTTCTGATACCATAGAGATTGTAACGACCCACCCCATATTTACCCACTTTAACTGGCCTGCCGGGGTAAACATGAGATGAGGGCTACTATGATATGACCCAAACTCCTAAGTACAGTTAAGGAAGTGGAATCCACAAACTGGAACTTTACTCACCTTCCTCAGGAGGTACAAGACACCCAGGACCTAAACAATTGCTCCAACTGGCCAAACATTGAGATGAATTACTTTTTAAGTGACATGGTCCCACAACTACATGCATGACAAGGCCTCAAAGCGGTTATACCCCTCTAACCACATGCATAGGCCTGTAAGGGTGTCAGGGAAAATTATAGGGGCTAATATTTGCCCATGGGCTAATTTTCTGTACCTTTTCCAAAAACAATATTTGCTAATTTCCATTTTATTGTAAAAATTGTTTGCCCAAATTTTATAGAATGAAATTATTTTACCCTAAAAATCGCCAAAAAATTATATATAGGCTAAATAAAAATATTACAAGTTTAATATTACAAGTTTGAATATTTTTACAAAAATATCTCCAAACATTTTATAGATTTCATATTATGGACTAGTATGATTCGCCAAGGTTTCTAAACTTTAAGATAAATTTCCATCCTTAAAATTTTCCTTGAAGGGTGTGGATATAGCCCAAAAATTCTAGTTCAAAGGGTGTGGTTCTGGATTCTTAGACACTATTTCAGGCTAGCCTCCAGACCACTGCCTGGAACTCAATGAGAATTTCCAGAATGATAAATAACATTTGGACAAATCTATTTATACAAAAATTTATCAAGGACTTGACCTAACCAAGCCTCGCCATGACAATCATTTCGTCAAACATATGTTGGACATGTAATCTACAACTCATGAATGCATACTTGAACATAGGGGTCTAAAACTTATCAAAGAATCACCAAGAAGGTCTAATTCCCTCTCATAATAGTTGCAATAACAATTGTTAGCTCATGCATTCATTAATCATTCATCAACTAATCAAAACATATCAAGAGTCATAGCTAGGACCTTTTATTAAACCATGCTTATAACCAAAATATAACCAAAATAGTAAACATGATAGAACAACCATCAAAGCCACATCTAATACAATAACAATATATCTTATTAAGTTAGGTACTGCCATGTACCACCCAACCGTAGATTGAGTTGATCTAAATATTTCTTTCAATCGATCACCCCCGTGCCATATTCCAAGCATGAATGTGGGAACTCAAGACATAAACAACCATGGCTTCCCAAATATTAAACCAAATCCACCCTCATTCTCCTACAATCTCCCCATAATTGATCAAGAGATAACATAAGGAAACCAAGACATAAACAACTAGGGATTCCAGAAGATTAAACCACCTCCACCCTCAGGCTACCATGATCCCACCAAAACTGGTCAAGAGATCTCTAAGCCCAAAACAAACTTGGATCCCTCGTAATTTATTCACCATTTCCTTGAGGAATTTTCTTGTCTCCTCCCACTTGTCAAGGGCTTCCCCAAGATTAAACCAGCTCCACCACCAACCTTTGGGAATTTTCTTGAGACCACCTCACCCGGTTCCAAAACCTTCCAACAATCCATATCTCAACCAAATAAAACCATCACATCATGGCTATCCAAAAATGTTAAGGAAAGGATGAATCCACTATCACACCCAAAAAAACTCGTGTCAATGACAACAAAATAACCAAATACACAAATGCATGTACCATGCATTCATAAGCTAGCTAGGAAATCACGCATGCAACCTATTACTTGCAAGTCTTCTTGCTAAAGCTTCTTGATCCAAACATCCTTGCTTTTCATTTGCTTTCCTTGTCATTCATTTGCCTTCCTTTCTCCAATTCTAGAGTGTTCCAATAATTCTCTGTGTGCAATATCATGAGAGAATAGAGAGAGAGCTTCAAAACTAAAATGAGAAAAGCTAAACCAACAAAAGATGTGAAGTGATCCTTAAAAGCCTTTTTATTATTGATGCCTCTATTTTCTTCATTTTCCTCCATTTTTCCCTAAATTTTCCTCTCATGCAAACTTGTGACCTTTCATCTCCCTTTTCTTCTATTTTCCTTTATTTTCATAAACAAATGCCAATTAATGCCTCTTTTCCTTTGCTAATTTACCTAGCTATAATAAACCAAAAGTGACACCCACTAGGATGTTTTGACCAACATTCGACTTAGAATATGTGTCCCATGACCTTGGTCTTATTTTCATTTATTAACTTTAATATTACATGAAATTTTAACCCGAGGTTGTTACAAACCCCTCACCCTTGGGGGAACATCATCCTTGGTGTTCTATGACACCTATAACCAACAAGACAATTGAAAACCAAAACATATTGCCCATGGAGCTTTATAAATTAGCTTGATGTAATATTTGCAATGAACAACCTGCTAAAAATAAAAACCAACATCACAAACATGAAAACCATACCGCTTATTGGAGCTTTATAACACAACTCATTACGATATTTATAATAACAACCATACATAAATATATACATATACCAAAACTCCTTTACCTCAACTGACAAATAATGAAGGATACATAGCCCACATCTCATCAACCATCTCCCATTTAGCTTCATCAGGCCCAAAGTGATTTCACTACACTTTAACTTGCTTGATTACTCAATTTCAAAGCACGAGTTGTTTCCATTGCAATATGCATTGAGGTTCCAATTGGAATTCTCCTTCTAGCTCCATCTGCAATAAAAACCAGTCAATTACATGATCAACATACTTCACATACTTCTTTAGAAATTACACATGGAAAACATCATGGAATTTCACTATTGCAGGTAATGCAAGATTGTAGGACACTGGTCCAATCCTCTTAAGGATCTCAAAAGGCCTGCAATACCAAGGTGCCAACTTAGCACATGACCCAATTCTCAAGGAGCTCTTCTTGGGCTTGATGTGCAAGTACACATGCTCCCCAACTTGAAACTCCTTAGAAAACCTGTGTTGATATACATAACTCTTCTGTTTGTGTTGTGCTACCTTTAGATTCTTCTTGATAACCTACATTTCTTGTCTCGTCTCTGCCAACATGTATGGTCCTATCAACACCCTGTTCACTGGATCACTCCAGTTGATGCGAGTATTACAACTCTACCCATAAAGTGCCTCAAACAAACTCATCTTCAAAGACTCATGATACCCAATATTGTAAGCAAACTCTACCACTAGAAGATACTCCTCCCACCTCCTCTACTGGTGCATGACATACATTCTAACATGTCCTCCAGAATCCTGTTAAACCTCTCTGTCAGTCCATTTTTCTACGAAGGATAAGTTGTACTAAAGGCCAACTTTGTACCCAAACCTGAAATTAACTCCTTCCAAAACCTGGAAGTGAACTTGGAATCTCTGTCTGACACAGTCTTCTTAGGAACACCTTGCAATCTCATTATCTCCCTGATGAAGACCTGTGCTACCTCACTAGCTGAATTAGTAGACTTAATGGAATGAAGTGAGCTACATTGGTCAATCTATCAACCACAACGATGACGAAATCATGTTTTCTGGATGTCCTCAACAAACTTGTGATGAAAGCCATACAAATGGCCCCCCGTTTCCATTTTAGAATTAGAATTGGCTGTAGTGGACCACTTGGATGCTTGCACTCTGCTTTTACCTCTGACAATCCAAACACCTTGCAATGAACTCATCTACCTCTTTCTCAAATTTGACCAATAGTATAATTTCTTCACAACTGTTAGAGTCTTCTAATATCCCGAATGAATTGAATATGAATTGACATGAAATTCCCTCAAGACAAGATTCTTGAGCTCAATGTTGTTTGGCACATAGATCTTGTCCCTAAATTTCACCAAACCATCTACCATGAGATGATAATCCACATCCTAATCACCTATACCCTGCTACTGTAACCTTTTATTAAGTTACAAGTACCTATCTTCCTCTTGTCCCGCCTAAAAGATCTGATCCTGTAAATCTGTCCCATATGAACTCATAACTGCTATGTGATTTGCCTACACTCTTCTACTAAGTTAGTTTGCAACCCTATTCTCCTTACCCTTAATGTAGCTAATCTCGAAGTCAAACTCACTGAACGTAGCCAACCATCTAGCTTTCCTAAAATTCATATTAGGTTGGTCAAACAAGTATCTCAACCCACTATGATCACTCATCAAAACAAACCTTATGTTAAGAAGATATTTCCTCCACATATTCAATGCATGTATGATCGCTACCAACTCAAGATCATGAGTCACATAGTTCTGCTCATGCTCATTCAATTTCCTTGACTCGTAGCACACCACGTGTCCTTCTTGCATAAAAACTCCACCAAGTCCTCTCTTGCAAGTGTCGGTACACACCACAAACTCTTTATCTGGATCTGCAATCTTTAGAACTAGAGCATTTGCAAGAAACTGCTTCAATTTCTCAAAACAAGATGCACATTCTTTGTCCATTCAAATTTCTTTCCTTTTCTTTGCAATGATGTAATAGGATAGACAATCCATGAGAATTTCTTGATGAACTTGCTGTAATAACCTAGTAATCCCATGAATGAACTGATCTCATCCACATTCTTAGGATCTTCCCATTCCATGATAGCTCTGATATTTTCCGGATCCACTGTTATGCCTTCCTTGGTAACAACATGTCCCAAGTATTGTACCTCTGTCTCAAATAAACTGCACTTACTAAGGTTGGCATAAAAATGATGTTCTCTAAATAGTCTTAACATTACTTCTAAGTGTTTTGTGTGCTCTTCCTCATTCCTAGAATATATCAATATATCATCAATGAATATAATCACAAACTTGTCCAGATAAGGACGCAACACACTATTCATCAAAGACATGAAAGTAGGTGGAGTCAAACCAAAAGGAACCACAACAAACTCATAATTCCCATACCTGGTTTGGAAAGCAGTCTTGTAGATGTCCTCTTCTTTGATGCGTACTTGATGATATCCTGATCTTAAATAAATCTTTGGGAACAATGTTTCTCCCTTAAACTGATCAAACAATTCATCAATATTCGACATTAGATACCTTTTCTTGATCATCACCTTGTTCAATTCCCTGTAATCAATACACAACCTAAGAGTACCATCCTTCTTCTTCACAAACAACATTGGTGCACCCTAAGGAAATACACTTGGTTTAATGTATCCCTTGTCAAGCATTTCCTTCAACTACAACTTTAGTTCCACTAGCTATGGAGTGCTCATCCTGTAAGGTGCCTTTGATGTTGGTGCTGCTCTTGGTACCAATTCAAAATAAAATTCCACTTACCTATGAGGACACAACTCCAAAATCTCTACTAGAAATATATCCTGAAACTACTGCAAAATCAGATACCTCTTCAAGACTTTTGTATCCTCAACATCCGTACCTTTATCACTGGAAAAATTCACTACAAACAATACACACCATTTCCTGCAATTGCGCTTTCCTACATAGATGTAACCATTCTCACCGATGTAGGCTTGTTCTTACCCTTGAATATTCTCTTCTCTCCATCATCATCCAAACACTCTATAGTCTTCTCATAACAATCCACCTGAGTCTTGTGAAGGCACAACCAATCTATACCTAGTGTTATCACCTGGATTGAACGTCAGGCTGAAGGAAGGCAATGCCAGGGTAACCACAAACCACGCTTAGCCAAGTAGCTAGCCCTACTAGGCCGGTAGGGGGCTCTCTCCGTAAGGATCTCAACCAAAATGAATGGATCAGGAAAAGGATATTAGGCTAGGTATAGTAATAGAAGGTTTGATTTGATTTTGAAGGGGTTTTGCTGGATTAGGAGGACCTGGACAGTTAGGGCTAGGGAATTAGGTCAAAATTGCAAGATGTTCAATGGGGAAAGGTAGGCATAAGGCTTAGCACTCTAGGGCTTGATGGGTGAGATGTTTTAAGACTGGTGAGAATCTAGGAAGAGCATGTGATTACCATGGATCCTTCCTAAACTGTAGAGAACATATAATGGTGAATATTTCCCCAAAGCAGAGCAGTGATATTATGAATTCTGCCTATCAACTTGAAAACATTCACTTGGAAGCAATGAAATGATTAATGAAGTACACAAAACATATTAGCATATGATAAAAAGAGAAGAAACTAAAATAAAATTCATACCACATGGATCCCAAAGAAATAGCTACAATTTTTATTAATCTCCCGCTAAACTACTACAAATGATGTACAATCAAGCCATAAGCATCCAGCTAAGTCCAACCCTTTACAATGAGAAAGAAGAAGAAGATATAGGATTTATTTCAACCTCCTCCCATCCTTAGGGGTTGAATCCCTAATATGAAGAGCTAATCTAACTAACTCTGACCAAGAAACTAGAATATAGGCATCTTAACAACTTGCTTCTAAAAGTGAAAAAACTGATTCATTTAAGCTCAAATTGACTTTTAATCTAATGAATCTACCCTCTACTACTAATTATCCATCATATTTACAAGCCAAGTCATCATTTACATCAGTAAAACATCCTCCATGAGAGAAAATCCTTGAATGGAGTCAAAACAGAGAAAAATAGCCCTATGCAAAATTTGCCCTACGTGAAGCGCCACTGGCCCAATGCACAATGCCACTTTCAGGTCCTTTTTGGAAGCCTTCCCGACATCCAAATTGAGCTCATGATAACTCATTAGAAAGGTCTTCAAGTATAATTTTCAAAACACATAGAATTTCTTCATTTGAAGCTCATTTGACCCCTAAAAAGTTGATTCTCCCAAGACTGCTTCTGTGTGTCCAAAAAGTGGCAGAAAGGTCATTTTTAGGGTGTTTTTTGACTTTTTGGTGGACTAGTTCTGCCCCCAAAACTTAGCAAATCCATAGGGTGCATGTACACATCACTTTGAATCTAAAAATGCAAGCCATTTTTCCATTGGGTGCCCCTAGGAAAAGCGCAGCGCCAGTGGCATTGCACGTAGAGCCATATTTTCTGTGTGTGCAATTTCCAAAATTTGCAAAAGACAAAATCTTCTCCAAACCTGACCAAAATTGGTGAGCAGCACCATCATCAAGCATCTTGATGAGCCAAGGAAGCTTCAGCAAGCAACCTAAGTCTATCCTCCTCTTTTTTTCCCTTTAGAGCCCGCCTTAGCCTAGCTTTCATCTTTTTAACCCTCATGTTGTAGATTTTGTTTCGGGTCCTGTAGTGGTAGGCCATGTGCTTGGTAATCTGGTTGTCCCTATTGGCCTTTTGCAACAACTTCTCTAGGTGAAAATTGAGACTCTCAAGCCAAGTCTCTCTATCATCCTCAATTTCCTTCTCAATAGGAGACAAAGTGACCGGTGCCTCCTTGTCACCTTGTCGTTTTACCTTGAAAAGTTCCAGCTCCATGAGGACCTGCTTGTCACTAAACTACTTGTTCTCTTGTTCCAAATATGTGATGACATACTTGGCCCTCTCCAAATTTTCCATCAATGCTTGGACTTGAGCCTACTTTTCCTGTATGATGATGTCCTTTATGGTTTCTCCATCCTAAGCCTCTAAGTCAATTATTTCCATGCCATGATGAGTATAATGCTGCTCTGGCTCATCATGCTCTGTCAAATCAAAGTCTATCTCTTTCTCCTCATCACCAAAACTTTCCTCCGACATATTTTATTTCCCTTTGTGCAGCTACTGCACCCATACTTGCAATGTTGATGAAGAAGGCAAAGCCCCTTCCACATCCTATGGAGCAAGCATTTTCTTATGGGTTGATGAAGAAGGCAAGGTCCCTTCCACATCCCATGGAGAAAACACTTGCCTATCAGCTGCAAACAATCTCCTTGTGCCCCTCTGATATGTCATGTAAGTCCTGGGCACCTCAGTAGCTCTAGTCTCTTTGGCCTTCTCATTTGTCTTCACCTGAGCACTGTTAGAAGGTCATCCTGATTCTTGGGACACTGGTGGAGGAATTTGAGGACCCCTAAAGATGTCATGAGCGATAAATGTCTCCCAAGAGATGTTGAGGAGGCTAAGATGATGAAGCACAATCATCTTGATCAGGGAAAAATGATAGAGACTGCTCATTTGTTGAGGGTATGGCTTTTTTAACACAAAATGGGCCATCTTCTCAATATTCCTGAACAAGAAATAAGGGAGGTTTAACATCCTCACCCTTGTAATATGCATGAGAAGTCGGATGTGATATGTGTACAGTTTGGAAAATCTGCCCTCACAAGTGAAATATTTCATGATGATTTTTATCATGGGGGCATACTTGTCTTCAAGGAATCTGAAAGGAAAAATCCTTTTCACCTCATTTTTGTACCTGGGCTTGATGTAAGGCTCATAATAGTGTTCATCCAGGTCCTGTTCCTTGTACCACTTCTCCCCTACATACGGAATCCTGGTTGCATCTGCAATAATGGAAAGTGAAACTGTAAATGTCACCCTAGCAAGAGTCACCTTGTTGTCCTAAAGGTGGGCTACAAAAAGACTGGTGAGCTCAAGGTGGTGTTGAACTCTCTCTACTTGCTCACAGAACTCATAGCATCCTTGATGTCTGAAACAAGTGACCACCAACTGAGATTTCTGCAATTATATGTGGTTTGATGGCTCTTCCCTAATAATCCTGCCTCCCTTGTGTGGTTTTCTTTGATGTCAAGGTCTATCTATTGAACTATCACTGTCTGTGTTTTCCTCCTCCTCATAGTCTCTGTCTTCTCGGTCCATGTTTGCAAAGTTTGAGGCTGTACACTCCTAGAAAAGGGATAAAATGAATGAGTAAGAGTGATTTAGGAGTGAGGGAATGGAAGATGACCTTGTGAGGTATTTTGGTAGGCTAGAAAATGAAAGGAAGGGTATGAATTATGAAATTGAGGGAGAGGGGTTTGGGTCCTTTTTTGAAATATAACTTGTGGGACGAAGGATGAGGGGGTATAGAATATTATGGAATGATATAGGGGAGAGTTTCAGGGCTTTAGTAATAGATGGTGGAAGAAATAAAGGGGATTAGGGTTTCTAGGGTGTAATTCAAGGAGAATATAGGGTTTCACATTTGACATGGCAAATTACCTTCAAACACTTGAATTGCAACTCAATGATGAGGTATAGTGAGGGCACTTACTTGTTTGAGAGATGAGAGTGTGATTTTGGAAATTTTTATGAAGTTGGAGGATTTTTTGGTCTTTGCTGCTCAACGCGGAGTGCCTACTATAGGTGTGCAATGCCCTCCTGAATGCGCAACACAATGTAATTTTTCACTGCTGAAACCTCCCTATGCACAATGCTTAGTTCAGATGCACAACGCCACCCCCTAAACGCACAATCCCACTTCAATCCAACTTTTGACTGCCTTCCCGATGTCCAAATTGAGAGTGGGATAGCTCGTTGGAAATATTGTCGAGTTTACTTTCCAGACCATCTTTAATTTTTCAATTTGGAGCTCATTTTCCCTATCAAAATATCAATCTCCCAAGACTGGTAAAAATGTGCAGAATGAGGCTACCAAAATGAAAAGTGTTGTTTCAGTCAACTTTTGAAAGTCTTCCTCAACTCCAAATTGGGCTTATGATAGATCATTAGAAATATCTCTGTGTATAGTTATCATTTGACTCATCAATCAATTCATTTGGTCACTCTAGCTAGGAGAAAGATTGGTTTTCCCAAGATCACTCCAGAAGTGCATCAACTCTCCTGAGGCAAATGATGTTTTGGACATTTCTCCCAAACCATGAGACCTGTGTAAAAATTTAAAGAGGTTTTCTTATTGGGTCTATGGTGGAAAAAAACCTCTCTCATTTTTTTCAAATTCATATATTCTTGCTCAGAAACATCATTTGAATAAAACCTATCCTAATGTGTGGAACAGGGGATTTGTAGAAATGAAGGGAAATGAAGGGGATGAGGGGCTTCTAATTTCTTGACAAAATTTTGGGAAGTAGGGAGGGATGTTAGGAAGTAGGGGAAAGTGGAATTTCAAGGATTGGGTGCGAGGAAGAGGTCCAAAAGCGCAAACCACAAGCCTAACCTAGAAAAGTGTCAAATTGTAGCAACAGGCTAGGTTTTGTGGGAAAATGATGAATTTGAGGGATATCAGTGATGGGAAGTGTTTAAGAAGGTATATTAAGGATAAGGGAAGGTGTATGAGCATTAGGATACAATTTTTGTTGATGATTTTACCATCCAAGAAAAATTACCTTCAAAACCCTAGGAGAGGGAAATGAGCCTTACCTAAGCACAACTGAAGTAAAAACAAGGTGTAAAATGACCCATTGGAACTTGAATAATGATGACAACTCATTGAATTATGGTACACTCAGCCAAATAGTGAAATGGACCAATACTTGGAAAACTTTGGAAGGAGTGAAAACAATCCTAGACCTAATACCTAGTGACCAAATTTTATTTGAAGACTCACTGAAATGACAAAATTTGACTTTGACACCCTAAGACCACTTTGTAAGAGCATGTTGGATCATTGGTGGAAGGCTGAAAATACTAACACTAACACCTAGAAGCATATTATATGATCTTGATGTAAGCACGTTTAGATAAATTGATGTAAGAATACCATTAAGCTCAAATGCGCAAGCTCTTACCCAATGATGAACTCTTTTCTTAGTACCTGTAGCCAACTGCACCAACCAAGACTCTACAAGCACTTCTTTTATCAAACCACACTTATCCACCAGGTCAAGATTAACATAACTATAATTATATCCAGTGTCAATGAAAATGGAAACAACTCGATCCCAGAGCTTACCTTCCATCTCAATAATGGATGCCTGGTGATATGATTGCTTGCTATCAAATGCTCCATAGATCCGAGGAATGATCTATCCTACAGCCCCAGCTATTTGTGCCTCTTAAGCATTGTAGATATGAGGCCTATCACCTTGACGCAACAAAAAATCCTTCTAGTGATGATCCTCACCATATATCCAACACTATAAAGGCCCAGTAACTCTGTTCTACTACTCTCTAGGATGAGATCCATGTCCCTTATCAACGGCATTAAATTTCTTGAAAGGAGAAACATTCTCTTTCTCACTTGTATCTTGAGGTCTTCCCCACTTCGATGGACACTTACCTTTAGTCTTATTATTCCATTTCCAACCTTGCTTAGACTCGGTCTTGAGCTTCGATTTCTCATAACAATTCTTCAACTTTCCAAGTGAATTCCTGCAGTGATCGAGACTCATCATACTCGAACTTATCCTTAAATGCTAATGGTAGTCCACTGAAGAACCTTTGAAACTTCGTCTTCTCATCCTTAAGATAAGGCACATACCTCGACAACTCCAAAAACTTTTTCATTTACTCCTCGTCTGTCAGAGATACCATCTTCAACTCATAGAACCCCTTAGCCTTACTGCCATAGTACCTTTATGATAAATACGTATTCTTGAAAATTCCCTTGAATTCATGCCAACTCAACTCCTCTGTCCTGATGTCTCTGACATACTTCACATATTCCCACCAAATGTCTACTTTCCCTTTAATACTGAAAATAACTATCCAAGCCTTCATGTTCTCTATATAGTCATGCAACTCAAACAGCTTCTTCATTCCAAGCAACCATGCCTTTGCATCCTTCGATTTATTTAACTCTCCATCAAAGTAGCTGGCTAGGATTTCTTAAGTTTATCCAGAAAGTATCCCCTTTCCTATAAGGGTGATAACATGATAACAATGATGGCCATGATACCTGTCTGAATCGGAACTAGAGTAGAATCAATATCTATCGCCTCTCCTATCAGGTGTATCCAAGAACCCGCCATCTCGGACTATGTCCACCTTGTCCAACTTGTGTCCACCATGAGACCTGCTACCATATGCCCCATTAGTCTTTCCCTCATGTCCATAATTGATCTATGGTGGTCCCTGTCTCTATAGTCTAAAAATATCTGAAGGATAAATGCATTGACTTCTTCTTGTTTCTCTTGTGCCTTATAAAGTATTTCTCGTGACTGAATGATTATGTCATTATCTGCTTTGCAACTCATGATTTCTACATTTAGACTTCTCAATGTATCTGTTATGTCAAGAGAGCACCCATATATGTGCTGCTCATATGATCTATAAGGAGAGTATCGTGAACTGTAATCCACCATTTTTCTAGTCATCTTTGATCCTCTTCTTCTTGCAAACATACCATGTCAGATAAACGAAATATAAACATAATCAACATACCTCAGTGATGTTTAGGGGAGGATATCTCATCTACAAAATCAACTTGATTAGCATGATATATGTATCTACATAATTATATTAGTATATTGACATCATGCATGATAAAACAAACTACATATAATGACTTCATGCATGAAATCCATAACAATGAAAATTCATGCATAACAGCCACATAAACATTGACATGCATGGATGACAAACACATTCTTCCCATCCAGTCTAAGTATTTGAACCATGCTCTGATAGAAATATGTAACTATCCACCTCACATTTACCCACTTCAACTAGACTGTCGGTGTAAACATGAGTTTGGGTCTACTATGACATGACCCAACCTCCTAAGTACAGTTAAGGAAGTGGAGTCGAAAATCTGGAACTTTACTGACCTTCTTCAGGAGCTATAGGACACCCATAAGATAAACAACCACTCCAAGTACCCAAACCCTGAGTTGGATTACTTTTTTACTGACTTGGGCCCACAAACACATGCCTGAGAAGGCCTCCTTGCTATTATAGGCCTCCAACCACATGCATAGGTCTGTAAGGGTGTGGTTATAGCCCAAAATATCTAGTTTAGAGGGTGCGGTCTTGGATTCTGAGCCACCATTTTAGGCTAGCCTCTAGACCACTGCCCAAAACTCAATGAGACTTTCTAGAATTATAAATAACATAAGGAAAAAACCATTCATACAAAACCTGATCAAGGACTTGACCTAACCAAGCCTAACCATGATAGTCATTTTGTCAAACATATGGTGGACATGTAATCTACATGTCATGAATGCATACCTAAACATAGGGGTCTGAAACTTATCTAAGAATCACCCAGAAGGTAAAATGCCCTCTCATAATAGCTAAATGAACATTTTTTAGCTCATGCATTCATTAACCATTCATCAACTAATCAAAACATATCAAGAGCCATAGCTAGAACCTGTTATGAAAGCATGCTTATAACCAACATATAACCAGAATAATAACCACGATAGAACAACCATCAAAGGCACATAATAAAAGCTACAAGTACTCATAGAATAAAATAGGAAAAGAGCTCTTATTAACATATGTAAAATCCAACCAAGTCAAGTACTTCCACATACCACCCAACCATAGATTAAGCTGAACCAAATATTTCTTTCAACCAATCACCCCTTGTGCCATATTCCAAGAATGAATGTGGGAACTCAAGATATAAACAACTAGGGATTCTCGAATATTAAACCACCTCCACCCTCATGCTCCCATGATGTCTCCAAAACTATTCAAGAGATCAAGATATCACATAAGTAAACTGAGACATAAAAAACCAGGGCTTCCTAGAGATTAAACCACCTCCACTCTCAGGCTTCTGTCATTATACCAAAACTGGTCAAGAGATCTCTAAACCCAAAACAAGCTTGGATGCCTCATAAGTTCTTCACAATTACCTTGGGGAATTTTCCTATCTCCACCCACTTGTCGAGGGCTTCCCGAAGATTAAACCAGTTCCACCCCCAACCCTTGGGAATTTTCTTGAGACAACCTCACCCAGTTCCAAAACCTTCCGGAAATCCAAAGCTCAAACAAATAAAAGAGCCCCATCAAACCATGGCTATCCAGAAATGGAAATTAAAGTTTGAATCAACTATCATACCCGAAAAACCCATGCCAATGACATCAAAAGAACCAAATACAAAAATGCATGTATCATGCATTCACAAACCAGTTAGGAAATCACACATGCAACTTGTTACCTACAAGTCTTCCTAGTGAATCTACTTGATCCAACCTTCCATGTCCTTCCTTTACCTTTATTTCTCCAATGATAAAGTGTTCCAAGAATTCTCTAAGTGTACAATAGTATGAGAGAATAGAGAGAGAGCGCCAAAACTGAATTGATAAAGATTAAACTAACAAAGGATGTGAACTGATCCTTAGAAGCCTTTTTATTATTGATGCCTCTATTTTCTTCATTTTCCTCTATTTTTCCTTCAATTTTATTTTCATAGAAATTTGTGACCTTTCATCTCCTTTTTCTCTTATTTCCTTTTATTTTCATAAATAAATGCCAATTAATGCCTCTTTTCCTTTGCTAATTTCCTTAGCCATAATAAACCGAAAGTGACACCCACTAGGATGTATTATTTTGCATTTATTAAGTTTATTACATGAAATTCTCATAAATTCTTTACCTTCTAAGAGTGAGTGGCCTTTGGGCCATCCAATCCAAGTTTTCATCAGCCATGTCTTCGTCTCTTTCCTCCTCTTCTTCGTTTGAATCTGAGGAAGCTTCTCCTTCACCATTGAGATGTTCCTCGTCATAAAATTAAAAATATTCCCCTTCACTGTCTAGATTCTCCTCAATGGGTGCAGGTTCCCTTTGATTTTATGTGGGTTCAACCAACTCCTCAAGGGTTGCGATAAATAAATCTTCCACCAAATAGCAACAACATGGAGTAAACCAAGAGCTCTCACAAACTTACTAGTGATGGGTTAGATAGTTCGGAGTTGATCGTAAGTAACTTAAAAGGCTTGTACAGGTCTATACTAAGAAATTTATTCTGTTTCAAGAGTATGATTTGGAGTGGAAATAGGAATGTTACTACCTTGTGTGAAAGTCTACCTGTTAGGATGGGGTGAGTTTTCAGCCATAAAAATGTGGCTTCCCTCCTTCTAGCGCCAGAATGTTAACGGTGTTGGATCCCACCAACATGCAAGGGGGTCTCCCCGATGAAAATTACCAACTAGACTTCACACTGTTTAGTGTGGGATCCCTTTTGAAAATAAATTGCGACTACCATTTTTCTTAGAGATTTGCATTGGTTGTAATGTTCAGCACGAGAGAGTAATGTGCTTGTCCTTTTGAATGAATAAGTGCGTATGCCTTACGGAACGTTCAGTTGCAGAATGTATCAAGGTTTTTTTTTGAAAGGGGAGATAAAAGTGAGCCTTTAAAACAAGGGTAATAATATTAATCTAGTAAAGACACATGAGCATATATATATATGAATTAATCATTGATCAACTAGAAAAATACTTCACATAGAAGCAACAATTTAAAAAAAAAAATCAACAAAGCTTCAACACGATAAGCACCAAAGCCACTGAAATAGTTCAATTTATTTAGTACAAATGAAAATAACATATATTGCAAACATTCAAATAATAGTCTTACAACATTTATGAAATACGCATGAAAGGGTGCTAGCTCAACAAGCTTCAAGTATTAAGAAAATGTTCCAAGATACATTGGTACAATGAACACCACTACCTCCAATAGTGGAGCATTAGAGCAACCAATTGCTCCTCCAAAAGAACTATATTCCTCTCTAATTCCTGGTAGGAGGAGACAAGGTGAAAAATTCCTTTGCATGAGCTATGAGGGTGTATATATAACAAATGGGGTGGCTCTTCACCTCCCTTGTGACTCTTGGACTGCCCTCATGACTGTTTGACTTCCATATGACCTTTTCACTGCTTCATGGCTTTTCACATTCTATAGATGACTCTTGGACTCCCAATTTACATTACATTCTCATATTTGAAAATTAGATATCCACAAATGATGTGGAAAATGATGACTGATATGACATCTTGACATGACACCTTGACAAGACATGGCATGACATTGATGACATAGAATACATGATGATATGATAATATCAAGCCATTCTTTCTACTACTATCTTTGTGTCTTCTTGAAAGATGGTGCATGTTCTTCTTCTTCCTCCTCCATAAGGCTTGAAGGTAGGGAGACTTCACTATGATCTTGGTGTCCAACTACTGTCGCAACCTGGTGTCCCTTAACTTTTCTTTAATGATCAACTTGTATTTACAACTACGTAGGTGTCTTCTAGTATGGTCTCCTTCTTCTTCTCCTTCATCATCATCTTGTCATGATAAAATATAGTACCTACAACTAGCAACCACTCATGACAAGACGACATCAGTCCGAAAAACGCCTAGTCTAATGTGCTTCATGAAAACCACTAACTGAGCTGCAATTAGGTACTGGACTAAGGGAATGGCTCAGGGATTGCACAGTGCACAATTATAGAGATTAGGAGTCAAGATTGAGGTTTGAGATTGCGCAGTGCACAATTCAGGAAATCCAGGGTAGGGTGATTGTGTAGTTTAGGAGCTCAAGGAGGTATGCTTGAGGCTTGAAGTCTCCTAGTGCACAATTATGGAAGGAGAGAATCCTGGGGATTGTGTATTTGCATAGTTCAAGGAGTTAGGTCGAGAGTTTAAGGCTTGACACTTTGGTTTTCTTCCAAGAGGGACTAGAAAACTTAGGGAAAACACATGGAATGCCACTTATCACTTGAAATGATAGCATGCGAGGCCAGAGTAAGCTCCAAAATTTGGATGTAGGCAAAAATTTTGGAGGGTGTTGTAGCAATGACAACAACTTGATTTAAAGTTTGTTGAGGACACCCAGATAACATGATTCCGTCATGGTTGTGGTTGACAAGTTAAGTAAGGTAGCTCAATTAATTGCAATTAATTCTACTAATTTATCCAGTGAGGTAGATCTAATCTTCATCAAGGAGATAGTGAGGTTACATGGTGTTCCCAAGAAGATCATATCAAACAGAGATGCCAAGTTCACTTCTAAGTTTTAGAAGGAGTTGTTTGCAGGCTTGGGGATAGAGTTAGCTTTTAGTACAACTTATCATGCGTAGATAGATGGACATACAAAGAGGGTTAACATGATTCTTGAGGAAATGTTGAGAATGTATTTCATGCATTAGTCTAGGAAGTGGGAGGAGTATCTTCCACTAGTAGAGTTTGCATATAATAATGGGTATCAAGATTCCTTCAAGATGATTCCAATTAAGGTTATTTATGGGTAGAGTTGTTATACTCTCATCAGTTAGAGTGATCCAGTGAAAAGGGTGTTGATTGGACCATATATGTTGGTTGAGATGGAACAAGAGATGTAGGTTATTAAAAGGAATCTAAAGGTAGCACATGATAGGCAGAAGAGTTATGTAGATTAACACAGGGCATTTAAGGTGTTTTAGGTTGGGGAGCATGTGTAATTGCACGTCCAGCCCGAAAGGATATCCTTAAGGATTGGATCATGTGCCAAGTTGGAACCTTGGTATTGTGGTCCTTTTGATATCATTGATAGGATTGGACTAGTGGCCTCTAGATTGCTGCAACAGTAAAATTCCATGATGTTTTCCATGTTTCGTTACTTAAGAGATATGTGCAGGTTGTTGATCACACAATTGATTGGTTTGTATTTCAAGTGGAACAAGAGGGAGAATTCCAGCCAAAACCTCAATGCATATTGCAATAGAAAAAAATCATGCTCTGAAACCAAGAAATAGAGCAAGTCAAAGTACAGTGGAAGAACTTTGGGCCTAATGAAGCTACATAGGAGATGACTTATTAGATGCGGGCTTGATATCCTTCTTTATTTGTTGGTTCAAGAAAATGAGATGTGTTATAAAGCTCCAATAAGCAATATGTTTTTTTTTCTAGTGGTTTGCAAGTCATAGATGTCATAGAACACCGAGGACGATGTTCCCTTAAGGGGGAGGGGTTTGTAACAACCCCAGGTGAAATTTTCATGTAATAAAGGATATTAAAGGTAAAATAAGACAAAGATCATGAGGTGT
Organism: Pinus taeda; assembly: GCA_000404065.3. Lineage (NCBI taxonomy): Eukaryota > Viridiplantae > Streptophyta > Pinopsida > Pinales > Pinaceae > Pinus > Pinus taeda. Next base: position 39,068 of record APFE030333871.1, read on the forward strand.
TCATGGGACATGTATTCCAAGTTGGATGTTGGGAAAACACTATAGTGGGAATCACTTTTGGTTTATTTATGGCTATGGAAATTGGAAAAGGCAAAGAGGCAATAATTGGCATTTAATTATGAAAATAAAGGAAAATAAGAGAAAAAGAAGGTGAAGAGACACAAAGATGCATGCTAAGGAAATTAGAGGAAAATGAAGGAAAATGAAGAAAAAGGAGACATCAATAATAAAAAGGCATGAGAGGATTAATTCACAAGTTTTATAAGTTCTGGATTTTGTCAGTTCAGTTTGGATCTCCCCTTTCATTTTCTCTCTCATACAGTCTTGTGCACTTAGAGTATTTTTGGAGCATTTTCACATTCACTTGGATTTGGAGAAAGGAAAGAAAAGGAAGGCAAAGGAAAGTGAAGGAAAGCAAAGGGAAGGTTGGATCAATAGCTTCAATGAGAGGATTTTGTAGGTAACATGTTGCATGTGTGATTTCCTAGCCATGTGTGAATGCATGGTACATGCAATTGTTTATTTGGTTTATTTGTTTTCAATGGCATGGGTTTTTCTTGGTTTGATATTGGTTTCAACCTTTCCTTTCCATTTATTAGATAACTATGGTGTGATGGGATTCATTCTCGGTTGAGCTTTAGATTATTAAAAGGTTTTGGAACAAGGTGAGGTGGTCTCAGGAAAATTCCTAAGTGTTGGGGAATGAGATGGTTTTATCCGGGAAGCCCTCGACAAGTGGGTGGAGACAAGAAAATTCCTCAATTTATGGTGAAGAAATTTTGAGGCATCTAAGCTTGGTTTGGTTTTGTGACCTCAAGACTAGTTTAGGTGAGATCAAAGTAGCTTGAGGGTGGAGGTGGTTTAACCTCTATAGTCCCTAGTTGATTATCTCTTGATTTATCCCATGAGATCCCACATTCATGCTTGGAATATGGAACGGGGGTGATTGGATGAAAGATTTGGTTTAGCCAAATCTATGGTTAGGTGATATGTGGAAGTCACTGACATAGTTGGCTTTTGCACAAACTAATAAGATCTATTTTCCTATTGTGACCTATGAGAACTTGTACTTGTTATTATGTGGATTTTATGGCTAATTTGTCATGGTTAATATTCTGGTTATATGTTGGTTAAAATCATGATTGTATGATGTGCTCTAGCTATGGCTCTTGTTCATGATTTGATAAGTATTTGAATAGTTGATGAATGCATTGGCTAACAAGTGTTGTTGCAACTACTTGAGAGTGCATTAGACCTTCTTGGTGATTCTCATATGAAGTTTAGAGATTTATGATCAAATATGCATTCATGACCTGTAGCTTACATGTTTACCATATGTTTGATGAAATGTCTATCATGTTCTGGGAATTCTAGGTCAAGTTCTTTCTTCAAGTTTGAATTTTTTACATTGTTATCACCTAAATCATGATTCTAGAAAGTTACAAGCAGTCTTGGGCAGTGGTCTAGAGTCTAGCCTGAAAAAGTGGCTCAGATCTCGGAACCACATGCACAAAACTAGAGGATTTAGGTCATAATCACATGGAAGCAGGTTTATGTGTGAAGTTGGGGCCTCATAACTGCACTCTTGCCTTGTTGTGCATGCACTTGGGAGTTAGGCTTATGAAAAGGAAGTTCCATCACAGGATCTGGTCATCAGAGGTTATGGACCGAATTCTAGGTGATCTAGTGCTCCTAAGGGCTATCAATACATTTTTGGATTGTAGGCCCCATTTCCATAACTGGAACTTGGAGGTCGAGTCATGCCATAGTAGCACATAACCTCACATTTACCCTAGGAGCTTGTAAAAGTGGGTAAATGTTGGGAGGGGTGGTTACAATATGGAAAATTGTTAAGTGAAAAATAGGTTGAATTCATGTTGTAGTAGTGTTCATGATAGAGTTTTGTATTTAGATTGACCATATAGAAAAAATAAATTGTATTGGATTCAACATGTGTTTCGGAACTAGATGAAGATGCTTGCATATCATAGTCAATAAGTAGGATGAATAGCGGGTATTTTCGAAAATTTCATTTGTAGTTATGGTATGGTGGATACAAATTCACTTCCCTTTGATAATTTTCTTCACTTGGTCTTTGTACCTTTCTTCATTTTCCTTCATCTTGATTTCCATCCATCTTGAGATATTTGGTACTGTTGGTGGTGTTGGTCAACAACTACAACTTTTGTAGCAAGCTCCAAGGAACTTGTGCTTTTAACATGGCTTATTCAACATTACTTGCTTGGATTGCTTGTCAGCCTTGTTCACTATTCTTCAAAAAATGATTTTTGAAAACATCTTATCCATAGATTTGGCCCCTTGGATTCTCTTAGGACCTGAAAAACTAAGCATTTGCCTACAATAAAAAATGAGATGATGGGGGGAGAAAAGGGAATGATATTCATTAGTATAAAAAGCACAAAAAATAAATGCAAACATGCATATAAAAAAAATCCAAAGAAGATAAATGTAGAAAAATGCATTTTCTTACTTGTTGAGAAGTGGTGGCCAACCTATGCCTCCCAATGACATTTCATTGATAGAATCTTCATTTGATGTCCAATTTGAGTGATTTCAAAGCCATATTGAAATATATTCATAGGGATATCTTAAATATGAACATGTTTTTTAAGTGATTCTAAATTGTGTCAAACATGCTGAGGAAGAATCGCTTGATGGAGTTATTTGTGGATTTTTTCCTAGACCAAGAATCATTATTTGAAGAATAACTTTATCACTAAAGGTTGGATCAATGTGATTCCACTTGAATAATAAAGTATACTAATTTTTTGTATCTCCAATATAAATATATTTTTAATATTCCTTTATTTGATATCATAAAATTGATTATAAATAGGCCTAGGAGGTAGAGTTGAACTATAGTTACTGCGTGGCATAAATTTTTAAACTAACCTCCAAATGGGATTATTCAAGTTTTAAATTAAACTAGACTTTAATGCCTATACCCATGAGAAATATGTTTTGAATATCTAATGCTTGGACATGTGAAATATACTAATAAACAATTAAGATGTGGAATTCTCATAATGCAAACTTCATGACAAGAAGTTACTAATTTGAGTGTAACTTTTGCATCCAACATCAAAATGAGGTGATTCAAGTTGGGTTGAAAACGATATTCTAAGGAATATCTTAATTGTAGACATTTTTAAATGATTCCCTCTTTTTTTCCTTCAAATGTTGATTGTTCCAACTCTGTTTTTAATAGGTTTTCAAAGTCAACTTGCTACAAAAATTCAAAGTGACCATTTTCTTCTAAACTATGATGTGAGTACATGAAAGTTTTGGTGAGTATGTTTATTATGATGTTATGAGTCCATCCCCAAAAAACATTTGACACCGATCTCTTTGATCTTTAGATATGGCCTTTTACAAAAATTTTGGTAAATTGTTGGATTTCCAGCAAATGTCACTTAATTGTACAGATTTGGACAAGAAATAATTAAGTACTTCAATAGTGTACCTTGAAGTATTTGATTTTCCTTTGAGAAGCATACTTATGCTTCATTTGATTGCTCCTTAAGGAACTTCCTCCACTTCGGTCTATTTGGTTAGGATACTTGGCTCTCACTAGAGAGACATGCATTCAAGAGCCTGGAAACAATGCTAAAAAAGTTAGACAATTTATATGTCTAAATCCTGTTACAATTTATTATCAATCCAGGAGTTCATAAGATTATGAAATGCAAGCATAATATGTGCCAAATTGGATTATTTGTAGTATGATCTACCTAAAATGGTTATGGAAAAGAAATGAAGATAAGACCGTGGAAATGGAATACACTTGAATGAAATTAAAAGCTAATTGAACCACCATTTAGTGATGATGATATACTACGACACTGATATTACTATTAGGATCTTGCTGTCATCAAGTTATCTCTTTGCTAATCTCAAAATTTCCAACTTTTTAGAAAGAATTATTCCATTGTTGATGAATTACGAAACACGCCACACTTGCATAAAAATAAATCATACTTATAAAAAAAAAATGGAATTAAAACTATTAAGTAAAAATTTTTTCTCTTGCCATGAGCCCTTTCTTTTATAGAATAGAATGATACTACTAATCTACAACATAAATAAACTAATCTAATTGCAAACTACATGAATTATAAAACTACAACTTATAATCAAACAAGAATCACATAACTATAATCTATATCGAAAAAATATCTTATGAATTGCAGTTTATTCCATCATAGTCAAGACATATGCTCCAAGAGTCCTCTCTTTGAAATGGAGAGGACACTCTTATTTATAAAAAAACTAAGATAAACAATAGTAAATTAAGATCCACTTATATTTGATGTGGTTACAACCATTCTCTAATAATTAAGCAGTAATATCTCTAAAAATATTCCCACAAATCTCTTTAAAGTATTTGATAGCAAATCTTCCACGAATCTTCTGCATCCAAGATACTTGAGTGGTCCTTCCAAGTTGTCATCAAATCACCAAGGATTGAAGAGAGAATTCGAATTTGGATCTTGATGGTAGAAAACTGCATTGTTGAGAGCTTTAAATGTGCATGCAATCATCACCAAACACACCCAACTTTCAAAGATAAGTGAAAGTATATTATTTTCCTAACATTTAATCATAAATTCATTTAGAATACTAAAATAAATGCATTGGAAAATATTGAGATTAATCCCACATATTATTATTGAAATGGAGTAAAAAAGGGGTTATGAAAAAGTGGAAAATTATTAAAAATTTAAAGGAAAGGTAGTGAAAGGATGGTATAAAGATGGACATTATGAGACTCAATAGGTTGAACATGGAGAAATAATTTTGTCAAAAACTAACAATACTAGAAAACATATTTGAAATATTTTTTCTAAGGAAGGAGGAGTCATCCTTTTCATTATATGAGAAAGGAGTACAAATTCAAGTTGTTTAATCCCAACGAACACTAGAAAAAATGAGAAAAAAAAATACACAGTTGTAATACCTAAGATGTCCAATGGTACCAAACAAATTACATAAGAACAAGGTGCTTCATAAAGTGTACACCTATGGATACAACATGTGTATAGAGCAATGATAAACTGTAATAGAACAAATCACTATAGAAAGAGTACACCTATGGATACAACATGTGTATAGAGCAAGGAGAAATTGTAATAAAGGGCATAAAAGGTCTTGTAGCAAAATTCTAGCGGAATATATTGTAATTGGAGTTGTTCAAAAACAAAAGAAGAAAGTGTAGACCAGTAGAATATTATGATATCACTAGCCAACTGAAGTCCACTGGGGAATGGTAAAATCCCACACCTTACCAACTATAGACCCTAATGATATTAATAGAAAATTCGACTTATCTCCACAGAGAAAGATTGTTTGGAAAGTTTGTTTGCTTGGTAGTTACATTCATGATGAATTTGTTGAAAGTAAGAGATTAAAAATGACACTTAAGAAGGTTGTTCCTTTCCATCCAATGGTGAAGAGTGATCACTTGGAGATGACAACTACAAGCTAGCCAATCAATAACACACTTGGATTCCCCATAAATATGAAAAGAGTCCAAGTTCATCGACAAAACAAAGCACAACAAATCCCAACAAGTTGCAACCTCTGCTTTGGCATTGGGTCCTATTCCACTATTCAACCAGATCTGGAAAGTCATGATGCTAAGGGAAAAAATGAAAGCACCCCCACCACAGAAACCGGCCTCAGAAGTTCCGTCAAAGAAGCCAACACTACTTGAGTGTGAGCTTGGAGGATAGCAAAAGGAGTGGATCTTAGAGGGATTCAAAGGATGAAAGAACTCTTTAAAAAAACCCAGAATCTAGGGTAGGTTATAAGAAAAATTGACTGGTCGACCCTCAAAAATATATTTGTTACTCACATTCTATATACCCCAAGCAAGAAAATGGGTAACAATTTAAACATTCCCATCTTTTGTTCCCATAAACATAAATCAAGGGGAGACACATGTCCTTTGTCCAGGATGCTAAGAGAGCTAAGAACTTAAGCCCAAAGAGACTTTGATAAGGAGCATTGGAAAAATAGATGGTCAGAAACTTCAACATCATTTGAATAGAGAATACAAATATTAGGCCCATTAAAACCCCTTCAGAGCAGGTTGTCCCAAGAAAAAATCCTATTCTATAAATCTATACCAAAAAAAAAAAAAAAAACATTTGAGTTTTAGAGCAATGGACCAATGCCAAATCTTCCTCTACCACTAATTTACCCTGGGCTATAGGATACTAGAAGAGATAACCTTATATGCAAGTCTAGTTGTAGTTTGGCTAGAGGAATAGTTCTAGCACTAGGAAATGGTATCCTCCTTAGAAGACAAGATAAAACCATTTAAAATCAGCTTATTGACATAAGAGTCCCATTAATTTACCAAAGGACTTTGGAGACCCAAATCAACAAAGGTTTTCTCCCTACCAATGAAGGTGTCCTGTGAGAAAGGGAAAAAAAACATGATAGAGCTTGGAGAAACCATATGCCTTTAGCTATAATATGAGCTCAACTGATAAAGAATAAAAGGAGGAGCCCCCTATCACAATTTCTTTCCCTAATCTACTGAGATGACTATTTCCTAAATTCCACATGAGCCATTTAATGATCCAAGGTATAACATCCACCATACCCCTCCAAACGTTTGAGCTCACAATATATTTTAGCTACTCATAAGATCAAATCCATTGTGAAGCTGGATCCTTATGAAGATATTTATCCATTATAATACTGATCAAAATACCTGTCCTCATAATAGCTTGCCAAAAAAATTTCATAGCTAGGGAAATGCCAAACCGCTACAAATTTTTGAACCCCCATCCCCCAAGATATTTGGGATGGGAAAGAGTATCCCAATTGACGAAATGATAAATAGCATGAGATCACTTTCTAGACTAAAGGAATTTACACATACAATGAAATTTTTTCCTGATAGTAGATTTGGAAATTTTAGACAGAGAGAGCCAATAGACATGAATGCTCTCTAGTATCGATTTTACCAATGTCATCCTGCCACTTAGAGAGAGTCATCAGTAGTACCGGTTGTTTCCTATTTTCAATTATCTTAATCAACTAGTTCCAATCCTCCACATGATAACAATTAGGTTTAAAATGATAACACAAGTAAGAAAATCCCAGATCCAAAGGGGCCACCTTATAAGGGAGAGAGGATATAATGGATGAGATGGATTGATCAGAAATATTGTTTGAATAAAAGATTGATTTTTTATGGTTGATCAGCATTCCTATAGCAAAAAAAAAGGTTGAAAAAATATAGTTGAAGGTGTTCCATTCTGCTACCATTCCATAACCAAAGATAAGAAAATCATCTACAAATAAAATATGAGTTAAGAAGATGGATTTAGTCACCGTAATCCCTTTGATGCACCCTTCTCTGTTTGCTGAGATGATCATCCTGCTTAAACCTTCAATAATTAAGAGGAATAAAAGAGGGGAAAGAGGTCACTCCTTCCTCAATCCTCCAGATGTAGTGAAAAAAATCAAGGATAACCATTGATGAGCATAGATATTTTTAAGACATTATGCATCCCATGATCTAGTTGGTCACCAAAGAGTCTAGAATGATGTGAAGAAGTTGTTGGAATTTCTAAGTCTAACCGTTAGAAATTCTTCTTGTACTATCTGATTTATTTCTTCCTACTTGTTTAGTTACTTAACAAGTTATTTATCATGTAAATACTGAAAATAAATACAAGTACAATATCAACACATATAGATCATCAACTAAAAGAAACAAGCACACAAGTGACACTGTTGGTTTTGGACTAATGTCCCCGAAAAAACTCAATGCGGGAAAACTGGTGCAACTATTCAAAGGTTTTTATTATTATGTAGTTTTAGAATACAACCTGGGTACCAAAAATGGCTCACCCAATAGAGAATGCCCTCGGTAGTAGTACCTCTCAGTCAGAGACATATATTCTGGATAAATCACTAGAGGAACGATCCCACAACAACAATACAACTTCTGCTGCTTTGCGTCACCCTAATAGGGATTGTGTCACCTTATCCAACTCTCCAGCTCCAATATGTCCCACGAAAATCTCCCAGCGCTGCCTCTAGGGCCTGTGTTAGGCTTTTTGGTCTAGTGTCAGGCTACCGTTAGCCTCTCGGGGCTTTGCGTTAGCCTTTGGAGCCTCTTTGTTTCACATGCTGAACTCTCTGGCTATGCGCAACTCTTGGCCGCCTCTACGTGGCCTCTGGCTGCCTCTACATGGCCTCTAGTTGGCTCTACGTCAATCTCTCCCGGCTTCTAGGCTGATCATCCTAGTAATAGCTCTACCTCTTTGCTATGTATCACTGCCCCTCAGCAGCAACTCAGATCACTCACTCAATTTCCTTCGCAAACTCTACCCCAGAAAATCGAGTTCTTGATCTCTCTTGGTGTGTTCTCCAACTGACCCTCAAGCCTCCTCTTATGCTTTTCTCATTGGTCCATCAACTACCGTGATTAAATCTCTAATCAACGAATAAGACTAGATTTGGCTTGATCCATGACTTTTGGACCCTTCTAACACAGTTTTATATTAATACCCATTAATATTTTATTTTTCCTAAGTTTAGACTTAGGAACTCCATTAAAAATATTAATTATGTTAATATCTCCCAAACTGTTTAGAATCTGCCCAAATCATTCTGGGTCTTGGAGATCTCATGTGTTATACTCTCTCCACCAAATTTCGTGGCTAGAGCACATTCGATGATACCCCAAATCAACAAAAGTAGCCTAAGAAAAATCTAGTTCACCCAACCATAAGCCTTCACTAAGTCCATATTAAGAATAAGAGAACAATTCTTTTTTATCTTGATATAATGTAGGGCCTCTTTAGTTGAACGAATGGCATCATGGATCAGTCTACCTGGAAGGAACCCAAATTACTCGCAAGAAAGAGAAGAAGAGAGGACATCCTTCAGCATGTTAGAAAAAACCTTGGTAATCACTTTGTAAATCGGATTGCAGAGAGATCAATCAATAGTTATTTAAGGACTGGCACTTGGAGGATTTAGGAATAAGAGCTAGAAAAGTTGAATTTATAGCCCCTAACAACTTTCCTGTCAATTTGGCACCCTCCACAACTCGAAGCCTATTATTCCCAATTAGGTCAAAAAATGATAAATAAAATTCTATAGACCAGCCATCAGGGAAAAAATCTTGTCCTTAGAAAAAGATTTAAGAACCACTCCATCATGAGAGGATCACCAATACAACCAAAATCATTGTCTGAAAAAATTCTAAGAAAATGTTGGATGACCTGAATTTGGTCCTGAATTAAGCAATTCCTTCCAGATCCTAGACAAATGCACCTTGGAAATCCTTTCCAAATCTTGTTGGGGACAATGATTATTTCCATCATCATCCTATATGTCTTAGAGAGCATTCTTATTCTTGCGATGAGAGGTAAATTTGTGAAAAAAAGTACTATTCCCATTACCCTCCTTGATCCAAATCGTCCTACTTTTCAGATGCTAATGCTACTCCTCTAGTCTAGGAAGAAGGGCTTTCCTTTCAGCAAATGAGTTCAACTTGCATTTTAGGGCATCTAGAAAACCTGAGCATATGAAATATAATTAGCATGATTTAATAAAGGACTCAATGACTTATAGCTCTTGTTGTTTCTCATGAATATGAGAACGGGCCTAGGATTTAACACGAAACTTCAAATATTTCATTTTAGAGACCCAAGAAACAATAGTCGAGAGGGAGGAACCACTATAGTATTGATTCCAACAATCATGGACCAAATAAGAAAACAACTCCTCCTTGACCAAGAGTGATTGAATTTGGAGGGTGTCTTCGAGAGAGAGACATTGAAATATAATTGCAAGAAAATATGAAAATTGTTTGAAATAACCTCTTGGCATATCTATGATCTATATTTTCCTAGTTTGGCAATTAGAGAATATGCAATTAAGAATCTATCCAGGTGTTTAGAAACACCATCACCCTCAGAATGCTCGTTCCTCCCTATGGCACGAAGGGGAAAGGGAAAATATCTATAAGATTTGAGTCGAGGGTAATCAGGGATATTACCTTGGAAAAGGGATCCACACGAGCATTCATTCCCCAAGTTTCACTAGAAGAAGTTGTGAAATTTACATCACTTGCTAGGATAAGAGGATGTTCACTAAGTAAACCACTGTTAGCAAGATGGTTCCAAAGCATCTCCTTTTCCTGGAAGGGGCCATAACAATTGACCAGAATAATGGGAACATCAAGGCCCCTGAGATGACCATCCAGGATGATTCCAGCCAAGGAGGAGTATGGTCGTAGAGATGCATCTCAGGGGATCCAAAGGATAGCGAGACCCCAGATCTACCCTCTACATCCATAGGGAATATGCACTAGTCTGGATAAATTTTGAGGAGGGCTTCCCTGGCCTTCTCTCCATAAACCATGGACTCCTAAAAAAATAATTGAAGGGAACTGATGGGAAACCAACATTTGAAAGGAATGAATTTTAAGAGGGTCCCCAACTCCCCTAATATTCAAGGACATAATTATCATAGGGAGTCATTTGGGAAGGGAAACAATACTTTGAGTGCCCTAGAAGGCTTAGATCCAATTGGTAAGTCCATAAGAGGAACACCCTGAGAAACAAAATCATAAGCAAGCCATTTTTTGTTGGGAATTTCCTTTTTGATTGTAACATTGTTGAATGAGGGATGGGAACATTTAAGGGATGAAGGATTGGGCAAATGGGAAGGAAAGGATGGGATGGTAGTGAGGTTTAAGGATTTTTTATATGTGGGGTTCAAGGAGCAAGACAATGAAGGTTCAGAGACCCCCTCCTTATAACCAACATGCAACAAAGGGTTATTTCAGGTGGGATGCAAGGCCTTCAGATCAACTAAAATGCCAGAAGGGAAGGATTGATGTTTGAGATACCAATCATAAAGAGGGTGGATCTAGGAACCCTAGATAAACATAGGATGTGATTGATATGGTGTGTCAAATCTGGAGATCGGGATATGGAGGAAGAAAAAGCCATCGATGAGGGAGGAGAAATTTCACTAAGAGAGATCAAATGATGAGGAATTTAAAACAAGGACTTTAGAGGTTAACATGGCTATCCAATAATCTAATATCATCAGTTGAGAGGGATTGGATAAGCTTACCAGATAATGCATCCAGTAGAGTCTGAGAAGCTCCCAAAGAAGGAGAAGAGAGATCTGATCTAGAGGAGGACACTTGAATTGATCCACACTAGCCTTCAACCTATAACAAAGAGATAACCCCTCTAGAAGATGATAAAAACTGCTGAAAATATCAACAAGAAATGTTAAAAATAGCATTAAGAAAATCCTAATTTAATTTTTTCTTTGAATTAAATTAGGAATTAAATTGTAATTCTAATTCTCAAAGCAACTTGTAGTAGTTAACTAAGCTAATTTAACTTAGTTGACTGAGTTAATTTAACTTAGTTGGCTGAGTTAATTCGAGTTGGGAGTCCATCTAGAGACATGTAGAGTGGTTCCTAAATTTTAGGGGTCTTGATTGAGTTCTTTTGAGCTGTAATTATTTAGTTCAGTTTAATTGAGTTAAATTCAGTTAAACTAGTTCAAACTAATGGATGAATTAGTGGGAGATCCAAGTAGTGGGATGTAACCTGCAATAGTGGGGTGTAACCAACACTTCTCAACAAGAAAATTGAGGATTCACTCATACTTAAATCATGCATGTTAGATAAGAGAAAGACCTAATTGAGATTAGAGTTCAGGGACAATGTACTATCAATTATAAAATCATCTAAATTAAACAGATGGTGCATGTAGCCAGAAGAAGGCCTAAAATAAATCATTCCTTAATTAGAAACTCACTAATTTTAACCATTTCAATTTCCTTTAAAAGGAGGAATGAAGGCACAAGTTTAATCATTGCTTTGGTGAGCACGAGTTGGTGACACCAAGCATTAGGAAGCACAAGTTTGTGCATGGAGCTTGTGCGAGGAAGGTGTGCCAAGATAAGCTTGTGCACAAGTTGGTAGTGAGATAGATAGAGATAGTGCAGATGTTGCTCAACCTTGAGAAAATCATTGTAATGTTCTCATATTTTCTGATTATTGCAATATATTGATAGCAAGGGTTTTTAGTTGTGGCTTTCCCCATAAAATAGTTGAGTAATGTGTTGATTGAATTCTTCCTCTTATATGCTTCGTGATTTCGTTGATCATTTAATGTTTCCACTGATGACTAGAGTAGATTCAAGTCTATTTTTCTAGCATATTAAAATCTATAGTTTGAATCTATAAGGAATTTCTACATGGTATCAGAGCCATATTTGTAGAAATCTCTACATGGTATCAGAGATAGATTTGTAGAAATTTCTAGATGGTATCAGAGATAGATTTGTAGAAATTTCTACATGGTATCAGAGCTAGATTTGTAGAAATTTCTACATGGTATCAGAGCTGAAATCACAATAGAAGAGAAGAATTCAAAGTTTTTCTTGCAGATTGATGGAGCTCTAGTTCAGGGTAGATCCAAAAGACCCTATATGTAGACTTCTTAATGGAGCTAGAAGGTTGCTAATGGGCAGATTAGTAAGCCAATGTTTAGTGACACAAAAAGGATTTGTGATCGTTGAAATTGGTATATTGAGGGGCAGAGAGATTTCTCATAGGGAGATTGAGACTCAAAGGGAGTCTAGTTTTAGAGGGAGGAACCCTATGGAAGCTAGTACTTCAAGATTTGGGGAGATCAAACTCATTATTGAAGTAGTTGCAGCAACCATGCATAAGTAGCAGCAATATGAGTAGATAAAATTTAGCTCATGCATGCAAAGCCTTGGGGAGTAAGGAAAAGGTTAGAGACTTGGTGGTTGAGAGGGAGCATGAATTACCTCTCAACATGTAGCCTCAAAATCTGCCTCAATAAGTTGTGGAGCAGCCACAATTGGAGAAGTAGGAGGAGGCCAAGTGGAGACATCCACTCAAGTAGAGACCTCTAGTAGGGGGGAATTTCGAGCCAAGTGGGAAGAGGGAGCACATGCAACCATATCTCTAGGTGTGAGGTGGGCCAATGTGAAGAAATAGTCCCAAGAGTGAAAAAAATTGGGCAGGATCCATTGAGGTGTTTTTTTGTGTCATGGATCATTACCTTGCTACGGGGGCCCATCGTAGTTGAATACTAAGGAGTGTAGAGAAGAGTTGATAGCAGAGTAGGAGGCTCAGTAGCAGAGTTAACAACAACATAGTTTTTCCCAGCAGATAGTTACAAACATAGATGATTCATTTTTTTATGCTTTTTGGTTGCAGATGTTGTAGTAGCAACAACAACAGTGACAAGTGTTGCATGAAAAACATTCCAAAGGTAACAGATCAGGATAGAGTTGAATTCCTTTCTTATTGAGAGGGAGTGTTGAAAATAACAACAAGAAAGGTTAAAAATAGCAACAATAAATATTAAAAATAACATCGAGAAAAATCCTAATTTAATTTTGCCGTTGAATAAAATTAGGAATTAAATTGTAATTCTAATTCTTATAGCAACTTCCAGTAGTTAGCTAAGTTAATTTGACTTAGTTGACTCAGTTAATTTGAGTTGGAAGTCTATCTAGAGTCAGTAGAGTGGTTCCTAAATTATAGGGGTCCAGGTTGAGTTCTTTTGAGTTATAATTATTTAATTCAGTTTAATTCAGTTAAACTAGTTCCAACTCATAGAGGAATTAGTGGGAGATCTAGTAGTGGGGTGTAACCCTCAGTAGTGTGGTGTAACCAACACTGCTCAATGAGTAAACTGACAATTCACTCATAATTAACTCATACATGTCAAACAAAAGAAAGATCCAGTTGATGTTAGAGTTTAGGGACAATATACTATCAGTTGTAAAATCATCTAAATTAAACAGATGGTGCATGCAGTGAGAATAAAGCCTAAAATAAATCATTCCTTAATTATAAAACTAAATAATTTTAACCATTTGAATTTCCTTTAAAAGGAGGAATTAAGGCACAAACTTAACCATTCTTTTGGTGAGCACGATTTGGTGAAACCAAGCAATAGGAAGCATAAGTTTGTGCGTGGATCTTGTGAGAGAAAGGTGTGCCAAGAAAAGATTGGGCACAAGTTGTTGCTGAGATAGATAGAGATAATGTAGAGGTTGCTTAGGCTTGAGAAAATCATTGTAATCTTCTCACATTTTCTGATTAATGCAATATATATATATATATATATATATATATAACATGGGTTTTTAGCTATGGCTTTCCCCAGAAAATCATCGTGTAATGTGTTGATTGAATTCTTTCTCTTATATGCTTCATGATTTCATTGATCGTTTATTGTTTCACTTGATGAGTAGAGTAGATTCAAGTCTATTATTTTAGCATATTACAATTAGCAGTTTGAATCTACAAGGAATCTGTACAAAACCACTTGTTCCACAAAAGCTAAAGTAGAAGGATAATGGTTCACCACCTTCAATACCCCTCATGGTTATCTGCCATAAAATCTAAACCATTGCAAGGGGCCCTAGGCTCATTCGTCACATTTCCATCTTAAACCATAGTTGATATATGCTCCACAACTCAAGAACTAGGGGATGTCCATCTAATCTTGTTTTTCCTGAGTCCATTAGCAACATCGCTCACTAGACCACCTTCAGAAGCATAGAGACTAAATTTGGGATGGAACCTAGTCTTGAATCCATGGATAAGGTTTGAAAATGCCTTTGACATCAATAAGTGGCATTCCACCTTGATATGACCCATGTTGTGGCCTAACAAGAATCTAAATGGCACTTTCCAAAAGTCTAGGTGTTGTTTGAAAGACACATCCCCAAAAACTATCTCAATTTCGGTAGGAAGACCTTTAGCTCTATCCATCTCCACCAACACCCACATAATATGTTTGTAAATTTTACTAGTGACATGTTGTCGAAATAAAGAAATATCCCAGTGCAGTTAACCACCTTCATCATTATTTGCCTAGTCTATAGTTCTAATGGGAACCCCACCAATTTTACCCATAAATAGTTTGAATTGGGTTTATCAGTGAGGGGGTTAACCCTACTTTCCCCCACTATAACCATAAGAATCCTCTTCTAATAACCCAAGCCTATTGTCGGATGCTGAGAAGGTTACTTTCATCTAGAAAGTGAAAATGGATCCAATTTTTCATAAGTAGTATGAATAAGGAACAATAACCCAACAACGACTTCTAGTGCATGGTGACCCAAGGAAGCATCTGAGATCTAGATAAGGAGATATATTGGAATCTACCCATAATAGCATAAATAGATAAAATTGAACCCTACTAATATCTACATCACCTCTTAGGGATAACAATGGTTTCTCTGCACCAGGAATCAAAGCGTTCAGGACCGGAGAAATTTTATTCCATGAAGCCCTAGGATGGGAAGGAGATCCCTTAGGTGTTCCCAAGAATTTGTGAGCTACAAAAACCAGTGTTACTTCGGGACCCCCTTTCTCCTTGTCCAAGGTAGAGTTCAAAGAAACCTATGGCATTGAGAAAAGTTAGATAATAACTTTTCTATTTTGATATATTACTAGAGAAAAAATTGTATGTCGTTAATTTTGTATAAGGTTAATGGAGTATGATAATGTATGACATGAAAACACCTAAAACTAGTGGCATGACAACACCTGAAACATTTATGAAATAATGAGAATAGTTGGTTAGCAAATTGATGTGGTCTTCAAGGTCAAATTCAAGCAAATAAATGTAAGCACAGTCAAGAAAATCAACATCACGTCTAATACAATGGAAACTATTAATCTTTTTTTGGTGGATTTCTTCATGCATTGCTTCTTAATGATGAGGAAAGGGAATGAAAGGAAATACAAAATTTCCACCCATATTTTTGTTATGGTAGGCTTAAGTAAATCCCCTTGAAACCTTTTCTAAGGGGTTCATACTAGTAACCTCAACAACTATTTTTGTAGTGAACTTTCTTACGAAAATTTTCATATCATGTAGTCAAGTATGGGCAGAAAGCATGAAAGCCATCATTTGTGTTTCTTGAATAATTGGATTAATTAGAATAATTGATCTAGATATATTCACAATATTCTTTCCATTCATTTGGTCTATGGGGGATCCCTTGATTATGGACCTAGTGGGTGCTTGCATAACACAAAGGAGCTAGTTCTTTACCTTTTACATGATAATTTTATCTCCATAATGTCACATCCATGCTATCACTTGGCATGTCCTTTATATTGATTTCTATTTTACAATATCTAATTCATATTTCCTATGTATAGAGGAGGTAGGGGATCTGTTAGTGACAAGACCAATGGGATCAACAATAGATCCAACAATTGTGGATTTGATTTTGTTGATTGATTAGAAGATGGAATGCAG
This sequence comes from Pinus taeda, assembly GCA_000404065.3. NCBI lineage: Eukaryota > Viridiplantae > Streptophyta > Pinopsida > Pinales > Pinaceae > Pinus > Pinus taeda. Next base: position 55,412 of record APFE030333871.1, read on the forward strand.
TTGGGGAAATGACTCACACTCTTTTAGGAAATGTTGAAGTAGGGAAATAATATGTGAGAATCTACCAACCATTATTCAAGTGGCCATATAATTAGGTTGCATGTTTGTTACTACCTTTGGAGATAAGGTAGAAATGAATAATTTGGATTTCATCATAAAATGTATATTTAGAATCATTAAAGAAATTGATATGTATCTCCCCACCCCTCCCCCTATCAACAAAGTCAAATCCAAAGACTTTTCTAGACCCTTGTCAATTCTTCAATTGATGAATGGTTGCCTTTGTATCATCTCAACCCTTGATGGCCCAATTCAAGCTATACTTAGCTTCTAATTAATATTGTTGGAATATGTAACTTTTATTTGTCTTATGTGTGATCATACTTGTTATGCCATTGTTGGTTGTGATTGGGTAGAATTCATCTCTAGGAAAAGAGTCTGTTTGTATTTTTTTGGAGGTTGTTAGATCTATTTGGATTTGAGATATTCTATCCAACTATTTAACTTCCTAGACTAGTGTGTGGTTGAAATATTCACTCAACTAGTTGATTGTATGATCAAGATAATTTGTTTATCTTGAAACAAAGTATGATGCATTAATATGTGTACCATTATATTGAATTAACAAAGTGCTCAACACGATTTTTAGTGTGTGTTATAATGTCTACTTGGCCATTTCCTTACATGTTATGAGAGGCTCTCTTCAAACCTATCCCTCTTTTTTTCAACTCTTTCTCCTCAACATTGGCATCATCATGATTATACACTACAACAAAACCCTATGATTAGCGTCCCTTTTTACTTCCTTTTTTGCTTCTAGAGCCCAATTTTGGTGCTATTTGTGTCCATTTATCAAATATGGTGCAAAACGTTATGCAAAGTTTGCACCGAGTTTTGCACCAAGTATTACATCAAGTTTAGCACCAGGTATTGTAATAGGTTTTGCACCAGATTTTATAGTAGGTTTTACGCTAGGTTTTATGCCAAGTTTTGTGCCATTCTTTGCACCATGTTTTGCATCAACTTTGGCACCTAATTTTGTTTCACCAAATTTTTAATCCTCTATTACATCCACTTTTTGTGCCTACACTCGCATCAGATTTTGCATCATCTCTTGCATCCTATTTTGCATCATTTTTTAAATCATTTTTTGCATCCATTTTTGCATCATTTTTTGCATCCCCTTTGCGCCAAGTTTTGCATCAAGGTTTTTGACTATTTTTGCATCTACTTTTGTTGCATCCACTTTTACATCTTGTTTTGCATCCATATTTACACCATCTTTTTCATCTGTTACTGTGTCCACTATTGCATCCAATTGTTTTGTGCCATAATTTGTACCTAGTTTGGCACCTCCCTTTGCACCCATTTTTGCTTCTAAATTTTCATCCATGATTGCATCCTGATATACATCTAGGTTTTCATTGAATTTTACATCTATTTTTGCATCCCTTTTTGTATCCACTTTTGCGTCAAGATTTGCATTAGGTTTTTTGTCTCATATTGTATCTACTTTTGCATCGAATTTTGTTGCATCAACTTTTGCATCCTATTTTGCATCCATTGTTGCACCCATGTTTACGTCCAATTTTTCATCCCTTTTTAATCTTATTTTGCATCTTCATTTTCTTTTTTTTTGCATCTATCATTACTTCCATTTTTGTTGTGACACAATTTGTGCCATGTTTTGTACTTACTATTGTACCCATGTTTTCTTCCAATTTTGCATCCATCTTCACATCCACTTTTGCATCAAATATTGCATCTATGTTTGCATCCACTTTTGTGTTGTGGTTTGCATCTCATTTTGTATATTATTTTTCATCCACTTCCATTGCATCTAATTTTGTTTCTCCTATTGCACCCATGTTTGCATCCTTTTTTGTGTATGTTATTACATCCACTTTCTCATCCACTTTGGTTATGCCAAAATTTCTGCCATATTTTGTGCCTATTGTTGCAACCCACATTTTCTTACACTTTTGCATCCACATTTGCATCCTCTTTTTGTCCAAGTTTATATCAAATATTTCTTATCTTTTTTGCATCTACTTTTACATCCACTTCTGATGCGTCCAATTTTGCATCTAGTTTTGTTTCCACTATTGCACCTATGTTTGGTCCATGATTACATCCCTTTTTGCATCCAAGTTTTCCTCCTTTTTCATCAAAGTTTGTGTCCTTTTTTGCGTTCCTTTTTGTATCCACATTTGTTTAACCACAATTCATGCTAAGTTTTATGCCTACTATTGCACCCATGTTTTCTTCCACTTTTTCATCCATGTTTGCATCCTGTTTTGTGTCCAAGTTGGCATCAACTATTGCATCTACTTTTTCATCCGATTTTGTGTCAATTTTTTTGCCTTGTTTTTCATCTACTTATGTTGTGTTCACTCTTCATCCAATTTTACGTCTATTGTTGCCCCCATTTTTTTTGCATCCATTTTCCAACACTCATAATATTTTTTACATTGATGATATTTCTTATGACATTGACAATTATGAACAACTGATAAAAATGTTGATAATTATGATGATGACATGAATTTTGATCATTATGATAATGACAATGATGATAAAGACGATGAGGATTACAATGACAATGATGATGATGATGCTAATGACCTTGGCCAATCTTAGCAATTCTTAAATGTTGTCATGGTGATAATAATAATCATTATCTTTGGTGTCATCTTCCAAGTCATCATCATCTGATCATCATTATCAGTATTTTCATCTTGGTCATCATCAACAACAATAATGGCATGAATGATGATTGTGATGTTCATGAAAAAGATGACAACAATGATGATAGAAATTACATTAATTATGATGATGGGGATGATGAAAATTATAATTACGATGATAATGGTAGTGATGATGATGATCAACGATCATCTCTCAAAAATAAAGCTGTTATTTCTCTTGCATATATCATGTTTCCTAAAAACCCTTTTTGAGCACTCGTGACATTTTTTGGGTTGATGATATTTCTTACAACACCTATAATTATGAACAATTGATGAAAATGTCCATAATCATGATGATGATGTTGATGATGATGACGACATGAATGGTGATTATGATGATAATGCAATGATGATAATAATTATGACGATAATGAAGATGATGACACTCCCTCTAAACTAGGGAGGTACTCATAATGAGACAAAAAAGTACTCTCAAGTTGGAATATTGATATAAGAAGGGATCTAGATTGATAAGATCGATGATGATTTACATCATCATAGACAACGTTGTCAAAATGGCAGGGCCTTGACTAACAAGTTATATCTCTCCATTAGGCTAGAGCACAATATTGGGAGGCATAAATTTGGACACCACTACCTCTCTAGGCACTTACTCCACCAGGATGTTCACGAGGTATGTCCTCACATGATCATTTCCTAATCCACTGTCATAATATTTGACACCAGGAAATGTCTATCCTCATGACTATTATTATATTGGATTAATGTAATTGCCTTATGGTGGTTAGTCCTAATCAAAGTACAATTCTTAAAGAATATTGGTCCCAAATGTTTATCCAATTCACCATTCTCTAATGGTGTCTTTACTAGGCTTACGACTGTTAGTTCTGGCCATTGTACATGACACATGGATAATATGGTGTCCACCCTCACTCCCTCTCAACCAGTGAGGAGATATCCACAAGAATAAGCTTTTCTCAAGAATACCCATCATTTTCATAGAGAATAACATCATTAATTTGTTTTCATCGTATCACTCCATTATGATTAAGCATTCATAGATTTGTGGAAAAATATTTCCCCTTTTGTCATTTGTGATGAAAGAAAATAAAAAAAGTGAAATACAAAATCATTAAAGATACACTATAATGATTTATCTAAGTCTAAACTCTAAGGTTGAAGTGAAAATTCATGTAAATGTTATATCTATGAGTTGTGCCAAACTTATGAAAACCTTATTCCCTAAGTCCTATATATAAGAAAAAGAAAAAGAAAGAAAAATAAGGCCCAATGAATGGTAACTCATGTTTCACTCCCTCTTTGGAAAACATGAATATATACACTCCTAGCCACACTTGGTCACATGTTTGTGATGGTTAAATTATGAAGTCATATTTCCCCTTGCATTTTCACTTCATCATTTAAGCACCTAATTGAGGATCTAGGGAATGTTTATTTCTTCAGGGTTTCATGTATAGTCTTGGTTTACTTATGTCACACTACAATCAATTTATATGTCAGAGTGAAATACTTAAGCTTGTGGAGTTATTATAATAGTGTATTAAGTTAGTCAGCACACACACATGTATTACATCTCATTGATCCACATGTGTGGGTTGGATAATCATTGCTTGAGAACTTTAATGGAGACTACTTTAGGGCTTTGATGGTACAGCTTACAAAATCTCTTGGTAAACATTGTGATTCATCCTTTCTTTTCCTCAAGACACTTGATAATATTGAAGTCACTCCCAATAATCCATGGAGATGGGGAGTATAAATTACTTGTGCTGGAAATAGAATTGGGAAATAGAGGTTTTCCATTTGCGATATTGGATTCATACACATTGGATACATAATAGTAGTCCTCGATGTCAATTAACTAAGATTTTGTTGTCATAATGTGAAAAGAGGTAAACATATTGGTAACCTTTATGTCCTGATCATTCCAAATAATAGCCATTCCACCCAAGTATCTCTAAGCATCAATCACTACTACTTGGAAATTCCTCCCCCATTTGCTAATTATATGAGGTAGAACCTCACTTAATATTTTTGTTTCTTATATCAACATTATTGATGGGTACTTTGCATGCCATTTTTCTATTTGGAATCTTTGTTTTCCTTTACTATTGAGGCCCCTCATGTTCCACGAGACTATTTTGATGGAGAATTTACATAGAAAGGAAGTATAATGTGACAAAAAAAACATGTTTCAAGATTTAAGTGCTTGGACAATGCCACTTCATGACTCCTATATTTCCTTAACCTAGGATTGAATGGTGAACTTGATGGCCTTAAGGGAAATTGACCAATGAAAATCTCAAAAAGAGGTGACTTTTGACTTTATCACATACACGTTAATATACTAAAAGATATGTCCATAACAATTTCATCAATCAATGAATCATTAAAAAACAATATCCAAAACAATTTCATCAAGTGATGAATCATTACATTATAAAATACAATCTATAAACCTTTTGGGAACTTTTTTCTAAACCATGCTCAAAACCAACATATTTAATATTAATATTTAACAATAATATGTACAATAACACATTTTCATAAATCAAATAACATGTTATCAAGCCTAAGAAATGTCGCTAATAGAAAAATAAAAAGCATCCAACTAATGGGAGTGACGACTAAAGGCCACCATATGACAATTAATCTATTAACACCAAGATTAATGGGGACAAATAACTACAAAGGACAAAGGCAAACCTATTTTAAATTTATTGTTTTATTAGGTGCAAGTTGAACATCTCAAGATATAATGAAGAGCAGAAATATTTTTATTGCATTAAGAAAACCCAAGCACATTCTATAACTTAGAAAGGAAGAGATGCATAATACCCATCTCAGCGACACAACACATGAAATTAAGTTACTCTTTTTATATATAATTTAAAATTCTATCATAAAATCACAAATTGAGCATGAATGGAATGTTAAAGTACCTTTATTTATAAAAACAAAATATAATTTTTTTATATAAAAATACCAAAAACTAAATATATTTTTTAGAAAAAAAAAATACTAAAACTAAAATATATATTAAAAAAAAATAAAACATAAGAATATATATATATATATTATATATATATATATATAATATATATATATATATATATATATAATATATATATATATATATATTTATATTTATTTATTTTATTTTATTTTATTTTTAATTTAAAATATTTTTTAGAAATTTTTTAACACTTCCCTCCTTTCTAAGAAGAAAAAATAATAATAGAAATAAGGATGCACCAAAAATCTTCCTTTCCTTGGTAAGTGTTTCCCACCATTCATTCCACTCATTTGAGTTATTTCATAAAACATAGATATAAGTGTTTCCCACCATTCATTCCACTCATTCGAGTTATTTCATAAAACATAGATAAGTTTTATTTCACATTCTTTTGGCAAAGCCTATTGAGCAATGAGCTTTGCCTGTGATATATCTATTCATTGATGGAGTCCTTGATATATTGATCAAGTTTTGATTCCTTGGAGATTAATTAGAGCAAAGAAAACATGAGTACTCTTAATTCCAATTTCAATGCCTCTGATGGTGAACACGAGGCAAGGGAGGGGTTGCTATCATGGTCATAACTCCAAGTTCATTGTGTCTGATGGTGGACGAGGTAAGGGAGGGGGTTGCAGTCATGGTCGTGGTTGTTGAGTTTTCTCTTTTATATTATATTTAGGGAGTGTTTAAAATAGCAATAAGAAATGCTAAAAATAGAAGTGCTAAAAATAGCACTACTATAAATAGTAGTTTGGGTACCAGTGCTGGATTAAGCAGTAGGGAATGAAAAATGGAAGTGCTAAAAATAGCGATTAGCAGTTCAGGATGGATTCCAATTTTAGTCAGTCCCTAAACTAAAATAGTGAAGTAAAATTTGAATTTGAGCTTAACAATTGTTTGAAAAATAAATTAATTAATTCACCATGAGTTAATTAGTTGTGAAAAATAAAACATGAAGTCTATGTAAGGACATGCAAAAGTTTCTCCATTAATTGAGGAATTTATCCATCAGTTAAAGAGATAAGGATGAGTTCTAATTTGAGTTGTAATTAGTTGGCTCAGTTAACTGAGTCAAGTCCAGTAATATTGATTTAAACAGTTTGTTTAAATTAATGTGAGTTTAGTTAGTTAATGCATGCTTGCATATAACTGTTGCACTTCAAATAACTAAATATTCTCTCATGAATAACTCATGCATGTCAGTTCAGACACAGACCTAGTTGAGATTAGAGGAGGGACAGTGTATTATCAGTTGGATGGATTTTTCCTATAAAGGAAACTCATCCATGGAGAAGGATTTATCTCCTTTCGGATTGCGCAGTTGGATCAGAGGTTAGTGAGTGTGTGAAGAGGCCAATTCACACAAGTGGCTGCACTGGACCCCAAGGAAAATTGCGCAAAGAAATATGAGGCTTGGAGGGCAGAAGAGAAGGTTTGAGAGAGGCCTTTGACTGTCTATGAGCAACAGAGGGATTGCAGAGAGAGCAGGATAGCTTGTGAGTTGTTTCTTTTTGTAATCCAGACTATATTTCCACTTGTATGATAATACATAGTTGGGGTTTTAGGCTGAGGCTTTCCCCGGGTTATTTCTTATGTGTTATGTGTGATTGCTTCTCATTCTCAGTTATATGTGTTCTCATTGATCATGCTCAAATTGATTAAGCTTACCCAAAGTGTTGTAGAAGTAGATCTTGTATTGTGTTTCAGTACATTGCATAATCTGTTGGTCTATAGTGGGAATTTCTACATGGTATCGGAGCAAAGGTGACCAAGGTGAAGAATAATATACAAGAAGGAGAAGTTCAAAGCTTGGTTCCTAAATATAGAAATCGAGTTCTTACCACATCTCTATTTCATCTATGGCGTTCAGTGGTTTAAAACTGGAATATGCCCTTGATGGCAGCTCGAATTATATAGCTTGGAAGGATTGCATGGAGGCAATATTAGAAGATAACGGTCTAAAGGACTTCATTGATCAAGAAGTCCCCAAGCCGACTAATGCTTCTCAACTGGCAGAATGGAAGAAATGTGTGGCTAGAGTAAGGAGAATCCTCATGGAGGGAGTTCAAGACCACATTGTCTCGAGACTCCATGGGAAGGAGACACCATTTTCAATGTGGAAAACATTGAAAGATCTATATCAGAATAGCAGTGATAAGAGGAAGATGGCGCTGAAGGACAAGCTTCGGAAGATTAAGTGTGAAAAGGGCGACACGATCTCTACGTATTTGAACAAAATCACCACATGCAGGGATGATCTTGGAAGTGTAGGGATCGTGACAGCTGATGATGACATGGTGAGTCTTGCACTCCTCAGTCTTCCTAAGAGCTAGCATAGCTACCAGGACTCGGTTAATGGAAGAGAGAAACTGCAAGATTGGGAATGACTTTGCTCAGATATAATGTAGAAGGAGATAAGAAAAAGCACCAAAGATGGCTCTTCATCCATGGAGGATGAAGAAAACTGCACCTTAGAGAGTAAGGTGAAGAAGGGGAAGGAGAAGGATTCTCTTTCCCAATCCAGTTCTTCCCAAGGTGGGAAGAAGTTTGAAAAATCGAAAGTGTGATGCTTTCGTTGTCATGAGGTAGGCCATTTGGTACAAATTGTCCATTGAGGAAATCCAAGAAGGGATCCGTGGAAGGATCAAAAGGTGAGGCACAGGCCTCACAATAAGAGTTGGATTTCACACTATTTGCATGCATGGTTTCATCCGTGGTGGGAAGTGGTTGGTTTCTTGACAGTGGAGCTTCTTTCCACATGACCGGTGATAAGAGTTTGTTTAGTACTTTGGAGGAGAAAGATCTCCAGATACTCATAGTGATGGGTAATGATGAAAAGTATAGTGTCTCAGGTGTAGGCACAATTGTTTTTTAGAGGGAGCATGGAGCTCACATTACCTTGACCGATGTCAAGTATGTACGAGGACTAAAGAGAAATTTGGTGTCGATCACGATGCTGGAAGACAGAGGCTATGATTTCGTCTTCATTAAGGGAAAGGTTTTCCTTAGACACACCATCACTAGACAGGTGAAGCAGATCGGTTCATGGGTCAAGAAACTATATGCTCTTGAGGTTAAAGATGCATGCAAAGCCTTAAGGAGCAAGGAAACTGATGGAGACTTGGTGGTTGAGAGGGAGAGTACATTACCTCTCAACGTACAGCGCCAGAAGAAGCCTCAGACGATTGTGGAGGAGCCACGATTGGTGAAGCAACTTCATGAAATTGTGGAGCAGCCTCAACTAGAGAATTTGAGAGGAGATCAAGTAGAGACATCTACTCATGCAGAGACCTCTAGTAGGGGGAAATTTTGAGCCAGGTGGGTAGAGGGATCACATGCATCCATACCTCCAGGTAGGAGGTGGGGCGATGTGGAGTGATCATCCCAAGAAGGCTGGAATAGGGGCAGGATCCTTGAGGTACCCAACCTCTTTGATTTGACTTTGCTACAGGAGCCTCGACAAGGACTAGAAGGACTAGCTAAGTGGGTAGAGACAGATGAGGATGGAGCGCCAGAGAGAGCTACAGTGCAGGAGTCCTAGGACTGTGTAGAGCTAGCAGGATGCAACAATGCGAGAGGCACGGGAGTGTTTCACCAGTGCAAGATTGCATAGAGAGGTGTGCAATGATGCGAGATGCATGGAGTGTTGCAGCAGCTCAGAGGTCAAAGAGGGAGCACTTGTCAACAACAGGTAGAGTTTCAGCATCAAAGTATGTTTCTAGCCCAATAGAGAGGTCAGTGGGGAGTTTTTTGTTTCTAGAGTTGCTGGAGCAACCACACCTGGTAGAAGTGTTGCATGCAGAACATTCCAAAGGCACAAGATCGGGTTTGAGTTGAATGCATTTCTTGTTGAGAGGGAGTATTGAAAATAGCAGCAAGAAATGATAAAAGTAGAAGAGTTAAAATAAGCACTACTATAAATAGTAGTTTGGGTACCAGTGCTGGATTAAGCATCAGGGAATGAAAAATGGAAGTAATAAAAATAGAATTGCTATTTTTAGCAGTTCATGATGGATTCCAATTTAGTCAGTCCCTAAAAGAAAATAGTGAAGTAAAATTCGAATTTGAACTTAACAGCTGTTTGAAAATAAATTAATTAATTCACCATGAGTTTAATTAGTTGTGAAAAATCAAACATGAAGTCTATGTGAGGACATGCAACAATTTCTCCGTTAATTGAGGAATTTATCCATCAATTAAAGAAATAAGGATGAGTTATAATTTGAGTTGTAATTAGTTGGCTTAGTTAACTGAGTCAAGTCCAGTTAGATTGATTTAAATAGTTTGTTTAAATTAATGTGAGTTCAGTAATGCATGCTTGCATATAACTTCTGCACTTCAGATAATTGAATATTCTCTCATGAATAACTCGTGCATGTCAGTTCAGACAGAGACCCAGTTGGGATTAGAGGAGGGACAATGTACTATCAATTGGATGGATTTTTCCTATAAAGGAAACTCATCCATGGAGAAGGATTTATCTCCTTCAGGATTGCGCAGTTGGATCAGAGGTTAGTGAGATGTGAAGAGGCCAATTCACACAAGTGGTTGCACTGGACCCCAAGAAAAATTGTGCAAAGAAATATGAGGCTTGGAGGGCAGAGGAGAAGGTTTGAGAGAGACCTTTGACTATCTATGAGCAGCAGAGGGATTTCAGAGATAGCAGGATAGCTTGTGAGCTGATTCTTTTTGTAATCCAGACTATATTTCCACTTGTATGATAATACAAAGTTAGGGTTTTAGGCTAAGGCTTTCCCCGGGTTATTTCTTTTGTGTTATGTGTGATCGCTTCTCATTCTCAGTTATATGTGTTCTCATTGATCGTGCTAAAACTGATTAAGCTTCTACAAAGTGTTATAGAAGTATATCTTGTATTGTGTTTTAGTATATTGCATAATCTATTGGTCTACAGTGGGAATTTCTATAGGGAGTTCAAAGGAATTTGAATGGAATCATTGTCGTTACTAGGTATAATGGATTAAGTGTGATATTGGATAAAATGAAGTAATTATTTGTAAGCATTTGTTCTTGAACAAATATTAGGATCCATTTTATCATAGAGAAAATTACAAGCATTAAAAACAACTCAATATTTGATGTGACATTCATATTGTATGCAACTCATTTTTCATTAAAAAAATTTTACTTTTTAATGTGACATTCTATTTTTGTTAAAATTTCTTCTATTTCTAATCTTAATTACAATTGTAATTTGAAATAAAGCTTCCAGTAACTCTTAGTTTACCAATTATGCATGGAAATCATAAGAAACATTCACAATATAATATGTAGAACAAATGGGTGCCTACTTCATATGCATTAAAAAATGCTTCTACTAGTTAATTTGACTTACAAGTGTAATCTTAGTTGGATCTCCAATATATCTTAGACCATATTTTCATTTTATTTTTTAGTACTATTAAATGTTATTATGTCCTACCTCATTTTATGGTTATCATTGTAATAAAAATATGCATTGTGCTATAGAATTAGTACTAACATGTAATATTGATTTTTTTTCCAGAACGCTACAGGTAATGACCACGAAGATGATGAAACAAACTATGTTTAGATTTTATCATATATAAGAGATGATGATGATGAGGATGGTGATGTCATTGGTGATGATTATGTGGATGATATTAGTAGGATGGTCAGTATGATGATCATGTAAATGATAATGAGGATGATCTTGACTATGATTTTCGTGGTGCTAGCTAGCCATGCATTATCTTTTATATTTAGTTGGGATGTCTTAATATGGTAATCATACATTTGAATTTTAGTTGATGCAAATCACGATGATGATACTATTGGTACTATTTTGTTACCTTATGAATATGCTGAAAATTGTTTACATTTTTTTATGAAGAATTATTATGAAACATTTTTATTTGGTAACCATACATTGACTTTTAGTTGATGTGATTAGATATGATGATGATATTATCATTTTTATCTTGTTATTTTATGTATATATTGAAAATTATCAACATTATTTTGATGGAAAATTATTATGTATGATGATATTGCAATATGTTGATGGATGTTGTGAATTTACCTCATAATAATGGTGTTCACGGAAGATTTTGATTTGATAATCACACATATGAATCTTAGTTGATTTGATTAAAGATGATGAGGATATTATTATTATTATCTTGTTACTTTATATATGTGTTGAAAAATGTCAATGCTTTTTGATGGAGAATCATTATGTATGATAATATTAATATTTTTGGATGTAATTTTGTGAATTTACCTTGGAATAATGATATCTGCGATAAGTGTTGATTTAGTATTCATATATGTATATTGAAAATTGTGAATGATTTTTTAATGGAGAATTGTTATATATGAGGATACTGCTACCTTTTTTATGAATGTTGTCAATTACCCTTAAATTTGTTTACAAATATTAAGTTATCAATTTGAATTGTGATATCTTCTTAAATGTGTTATACATGAAAATACCTCATCATCATCTTGGAGGAGAATATTATGTTGTTGGTTGAAATATCCCTTTCTCCTAGATTATATAAGACTATAATACAAGTTATGTACCATGAGGACCAAGGTATCCTAGTCTATGACAATTTGTCCCCTTCATCTAACTTTTGTTACCAAAATTCTCACTTAGTCACAAGGAAAAAATCTCGAGTTAACTAGAATGTGACACTCTTGTTCACTTTCAGAAACTCATATGGTGGAATATGATCTCTTTATCCTCATATTTATCTTTTCCTAAAAAAGAAAAGCATACAAAAGCGAGAAAGAACCATAAATAACAAGGAAGCTTTTTCCTAAGCACAAAAGAATTTAAAAAGTGGAAAAGGCCATTTTTATACGAGGAAACATTATTCACTCAAAAGCTGTTGCCCAAATTGAACTAATGAGGAATTTGGGAAATCTTCATAGCCTTCACTTCCCTATATATTGGAGTGTTGGCCATTAAGAAAAGGATTGGAATTCTTATATTGTCATGCTGTTGAGATCTATCTTGAGAGGGAGAGTTTTGGAGCTAGGACTTGGGGGAGGTGTTGTTGCAACTGCATCTAATTGTTGTAACTTTCCTCCAACTCTTTATTAATATAGATCAGTTGTTATTCCTTCCATATGCTACTATTCATTATTTACTTATTCTATTTAACTAATGAATGTATGGGATTTTGGTTTATATTTATTTATTCAGTATTATTTATATGTTTCTAATAGTTTTGATTATCAAGATATTATGTTGTGAAGATTGCATAGTTCTCTCTCTTATGTGTAGTACCAAGCTTTAGAGATAGCTAGGAGCGCTTCCCAACTACACTAAAAACTCTAACAAGAATTTCATGCGAGGACTCACCAGAATTCTTCTCTTTTTCTTATTCTATACTCTACATCTTGATATACTGTGAATCCCGAGCCTTAGAACAACCTTTCTCTTAATCGGTCTGTCCTAGGTTTTCAGGATAAACTAAGAGGGTTTTATGTTCATCTAACCATGCACTAAATCCTACAACAAAATGATATTTAGAAACTGTAATATATTTCACTATGTAATTGAAATTAGTGAAATGAACCCATAAAGTGGGTCATAAATGGAAATAAAATTAAAACTCTAATCAATAAGCCAAAAGTGGATGTAACAATGCATGCGATATTGGGAGTAGAATTGGATGTTAAACTAGCCATCAAAGCAAGATGCAAACAATGACACAAAAAGGGTTTTAAAATATAATTAAAAAAGGGTGCAACACTAGACACAAAGAAGGGAAGAAAATAGGCATAAAAAAGGCTACCAAATTGGGCACAAACAAGGATTAAAAAATGAACACCAAAATGAGATGCAAAAATGGTGTAAAATTATGATGCAAAATTGGGTAAACAAAGGATGTAATAAAAGATATAAAACAATATGAAAAATGGGACTAAAAAGGGTGAAACCAAGGATGCCAAAAATGATGCATAACTAGATGAAAATTCAAACTAAAATCTAGGTGCAAAATGAGATGAAAATATGGACACAAAATGTGGCAGAAAAAGGATGAAAATTTGGATGCCAAAAAGTATGAAAAATTAGACACCAAAAAGGTTGCAAAATTGGACATAAAAAATGGTGCCAAATTGAACACAAGAGTAGAAAAAATGGTGCCAAATTGGATACACAAAAAAAAAAGAAAAGAAAAAATGGTGCATAATTGGACACAAAAGTAGAAACAATGGTGCAAAAATGGGCATAAAAATGGCTCAAATTTGGATGCAAATTGAGATGAAACATTGGGTGCAAAATGAGGTGCAACAAATGATTCAAAACTTTGTCCAAAATTGAACATAACATTAGACAAAAAATGGGATACAAAGGAGGACGCAACACATGGTTCAACATACGATGCAAATTTATATGCTCAAAAGGATGAAAAATTTGATGCAATAAAAGGTGTTAAAAATGATGCTAAATTGGATCCAACAAATCATGCAAATTTAGATGCAAAATATGGTCCAAAAAGGATACAAAAAAGGGATAAAAATAAAATGCAAAAGTGGATGCAAAAAATGGTGCAAAAATGGATGCAAAATTTGGCACTAAATCAGATTCAACATATGGTGCTAAATTGGATGCAAAGAAAGGTGTCAAAAAAGGAAGAAAAATTGGCACAAAAATAGATGTAAAAATAAGTACAAAATTAGAAGCAAAAAATGGCATAATATTAAATGCAAAAATTGGCGCAAAATGGATGCAAAAAAGGCACTAAATCGGATGCAAAAGATGGTGTAAAACTCGATGCAAATTACGACACAAAACTAGAAGAAAAGAATGGCACAAAACAGGAAGAAAAGAATGATGCAAAAAATGGCACAAAACTAGAAGAAAAAATTGTTGTAAAACCAAATGCAAATCTTGGTGCAAAATTTGGCGTAAAAAAAGATGAAAAATTTGGCGCAAAAAAGACGCTTTAAAAATTGTACAATAGAGTCAGATTTAGCGTCGAGCTACTCATCCCAATTGAGAAAAAAATGCACTAAAATCTTGTGCTAAATCTGGCGCAAATTGCTTGTTTTGTTGTAGTGTTAGGATGTCCATTATGGGTGAAAATCTTGAAGTCATAGTTTTAGATGCCATAGAAGAGAGCATAGCCTAAGCTATAGTCCAAGATGTAATATGAGTTACCATCAATCAGAAAGAGCCAATGTCAAGGGGAAAGAGTTACTAAAGAACTGGATAGTTTTCAAGAGAGGTAGTCCCATGATTTGTTGTAGTGACATTGTGTGAGATTAGAAGAAGCCACAAATCTATTAATAAAAAGGGCTCTAAACATCATGGACATTGAAGGTTAGCTCTACAAGTGTATGGTGGATCCAAAGGCCAAAAATATTCTAAGGCTTATAATGGCCAATCTAAGGCTTATAATGAAGGATGTGGACGTGGATAGGGATGGATTCATTTACCGGGAGGAGTTAATTTTTATGAATGCCTAAGGAATCAAAGTCATTTAATTTTTTTTTGGTGCAAACTATCTATAACATTCAAAGTTTTCGTTTTGTAATTTATAAGTCTGGGAAGTGAACACTCATATTGAGCGTCACCACCTCAATATGGCATCTAGAAAATTACATGTAAAGCATGGAAATCCAAGACAATGATTGAATAGAGATTTTGAAGATCAAAACACAGACATCATTCTTATCATTTGTGTGTGAAATTCTATGTTTTGATTATATAATACTGATTAGTACGTTGACCTTGCAAGTGTGGAACATTACTCCTCACCTTCTTCACTTTCCGAAGCATTAGTCATGGGTCATCAACTTTAATACTTTATATTTCAATGATGTTTGTTTCTTCTTTTGCACCATCTAAAAAAATTGTTGGTAATGTTAATACACCAATATTCATCCTAAAATAATCTATCATGACACTTAATCTTATAATGAAAAATGGAAAATAAAAGGAGGGTATGTAAGACTATTGTTTTGATTGTTTAGTACTAACAACCTATGTGTTGACTCTTTTAGCGTGGAACATTACTTCTCACTTCCTCTACTTTTTAAAGTATGCATTATGGGTTTTGACGATGTTCGTTTTTGCCAATAAACATCCTATAGTAATTGATTGGAATAATCAATCTTTTAATGAAAAATGAAAATAAAAGGAGAGCATGTAAGACTAAACTATATTTATTTTAACAAGATCAATAGCTGAGATGCAATATAGTCTTTGCCTCTACTATTAATTAATTGATTTTCTCTACATAAATTTTCCGCATAGTGTAAGATCTTCGAAAGAGCATTTTTTCTTCACACAACCACCTCCCCACAACTTCCTCTACACACATTTCCTCCACACTCAATAATGCCTTTCAATTAGTAATTGACACTTAAAGCTATTATTAATTGACCTAAAATTTGTCGAGCACATCACATTGTGACTTGCTACAAACGTTTAAGTGAATGTTAGAATATACAATGACGCAAAAAGTTTCATATCAAATTTCCATTTTTACATCTCTCCGCACACAATGGGTTAACAGTGTGTTGTGCAGAGGCTTTCGTTGTGCAAAGATGCAGAATAACTCCACACAATGAATCTCTCCGCGCAACAAGTTAAATTGTTTATTTGAAACTATGTCTCCCTAGACATTTCTTCCCATGCCGACCTTCAATTATGTAGACTCTCCTCCTAGATGTGTTGCTTTGATGCTAAACCTGGGCAGTGAAATATATTCAATTGTTGTTGAGATAGACGAATCCAAAAGCAAAGCCATAACAGTATGGAGATACCCATATTTCCCACCAGAGATTTGTCTCAAGCCTAGATTGGGCAACATCAAGGCTCTGTTCATTGTCGGTGATCGAATTTTCAACGCTCATGGGGACAACATGATATGCCTCTAGTGAAAGTCACGTCCAAATCCGAACTTTCACACCTGTGTGACCAGGGTCCCCCATTTGAACATGTTTCACAATTAATAGTGCATGATACTACCAGAGAGAGGGCATAACATTCTATGGAATACCTAGTACATGTGATAAAGATGAAGATATGTTGGGATTGAAAGAGTTGCGACTCTGACGGTGTTTGAAGTTCACCAAGAAGAGATCGTTAAATATGTCTACTACACAGGATTTTCTGAGGAGTCCCAACAAACTACTTTTTTACAAAAGAAAGAGTGGTTACTAGACTTGTATAGTAGAGGCTAGTGGCTTAAGTATAATTAAATTTAATTATTAAATAAGTATAATAAATTTAATTATCAAATAAGTATAATTAGAACTTAATTATTAATTAAGTATAATAATAATAAATCATTAAATAAAGCATATTAAATCTTCCATAAATCTGTCTCATCCTGATGATGAACCACCGTTGATGGTTCGAAACGTCGATCACAACTACAAACCTAATGTAAGATGAATATGGAAGAAGATGTACACAAACCTGAAGATCGCAAAAACCTAAAATCTAAAATATGATTATTAATTTCGGCATCACTTTTGCATATGGAGCACATGCCAGGACTATGCCATTGCCTTTTATGTAGATTCTCCCAAATAAGATTTTTGTTGTGGTAGACCATCCATGTGAAGATGATAATTTTATATGGAATTTTTGTTTTCCAGAATGCATATAAGACTTGATGCTCCCCCTGTCTAGCATCTAAGTTGCAGAGGGTTGAATATGTGTCAGCCACAATGATATTATTCGATGCCATATTTCGTGTCCATGTGATTTTATTCTGAGATTCCATACGACAGATGTCGAGGTGTTTCATACCAGAAATTATCCAATTCCATTCCATTTCCTTTTGTCCATACAACCCAATCTATCCTTCATATCAATAAATAGATGTTTGAGATGCAATGTAAAGTGGTTATTAGAATTTAATTATTAAATTAAGTATAATTAAAATTTAATTATTAAATTAAGTATAATTAGAATTTAGTTATTAAAAATAAATTATAATAAGTATATTAAAATTAGGTATATATTTTTTTAAGTAGAATTAAAATAAATTAATTGAACATTAAGGTTAATAACAAGAGTTCACTTATTAATTACATTTATATTTAATAATAAAAAACTAATTATGACTTATTGAATTAATTATAATTTAATATGAAATTGTTATAATTAAACATTATTTAATATAAATAAATTCATAAATTCAAATATGTTAAAATAAATAATTAAATTCATAATGAATTATAAACAGTAAAATTTGAATTTAAATTAACACTACTTAAAGTTAATGTCAGCTATGCATCTCAAACATCTATTTATTGATATGAAGGATAGACCAGTCTTCCATAAATCTTTCTCATCCTGATGATGAACCACCGTTGATGGTTTGAAACTTCGATCACAACTACAAACCTAATGCGAGATGAATCCAAAAGAAGATGTACACAAAGCTGAAGATCACAGAAACCTAAAATATGAAATATGATTATGATTTTCGGCATCACTTTTGCATATGGAGCACATGCCAGGACTATGCCATTGCCTTTTCTGCAGATTCTCCCAAATAAGATTTTTGTTGTGGTAGACCATCGATGTGAAGATGATAATTTTATATGGAATTTTTGTTTTCCAGATGCATATAAGACTTGATGCTCCCCCTGTCTAGCATCCAAGTTGCAGAGGGTTGAATATGTGTCAGCCACAATGATATTATCTGATGCCATCTTTTGTGTCCATGCGATTTTATACCGAGTTTCTGAACGATAGATGTCGAGGTATTTCATACCAGAAATTATCCGGTTCCATTCCATTTCCTTTTGTCCATACAACCCAATCTCCTGTGCATTTTTCCATATGGCGACCGGTCCCTGCCAACATTCAATGATAGAAATATATGCCATGACCATTAAGGAAATGAATAAGCCTCTCAAAAAATCTACATTCTATTCCAGCACCTGGAATTGGGTCTATACCAATAAGGATGCGGTGGCCTGATTGTAACTTCCATGCAAGATGATGAATACTTTTTTTTTTCAATTTTCAGAAAACTAAGCCAGATAGTCGATCCCTGTTTGATGCCGATGGTGTCTTTTCAGTACCAAAATAAGAAGTCTTTATCCTTTAGATATTTGTGCTGGATGATCTTACTCCATGTGCTAGATCCATATATAGCCCTCCAAAGGGATTTGATGAGCAGTGACCCCCCAAATTGACGAGGGTCCATGATGCTCCCTCCCCCCATACCCTTTGGAAAACTGATGTTGGATAATTTGACCAAGTGGTCATTTTTTTTTAATCGTGGCTCCCCCCCCCAGATGAAGTTAGCCATTAAGCAATTTAGACAGTTCATAATAGAGGCAGGGATATAAAAAAGATGTGCCCAGTAAACCCCCATTTGAGACAGGACCACTTGGGTGAGTATGACCCCACCCCCAAGAGACAGGCACCTAAATTCCCACCCAGATTTTTTTTGAAAAAACGATCAGCAGGCCATTGCTAATCAGCAATTCTATAGAAACAAGGTTTGATATGGTATCCAAGGTATTTCATACCCTTTTGTATCGACATTGCCTCAATGCCAGATATTCCTTTGATATATGCAACAGAATCTGTCATAGTGTCCATGATATAAAACAGATGTATTAACATTCATATGCAAGACAGTATCATTTGCAAATCTTCTGAAAATGTGAAAAAGACATAACCAAGCAAATCAACATAGCATACCCATGATGAGAATATCGTCGATGAATAAATTATGAGAAATGTTTATGTTGTTTCCCATCTTCAGTGGCTAGAATTGATCCAACTAAACCACCTTTTTTATGTGCAAGCTCAATCCATCCATTGCCAGGATGAAAAGTAGTGGGGAGAGGGAGCATCCCTAATGAAGACCCCAACCAACATGGAAGAACTTTCATGGATATCCATTAATGATAATTGCATAGTTGACATTGTCAACGCAGGCCATGATCCAATCAATACATCTAGGCCGTAATCCAATTTTGATGAGGACAAGTTTGAGAAAGCCCCAATCTAGACAATCATATGCCTTCTGAAGGTCAACTTATAATATTGCAGCATTTAAATGCTTGGTATGGATCGTGTGCATGCCCTCCCATGCATTAGCAACAACATCGTGAATAAGTTTGTCTTGGAGAAAACCATGTTGTTCAGTAGAGATATGGCGAGAAAGAGTACTGCGCATGCAATTGGAAATGGTCTTTGATATGATTTTGTATATGAGATTGCATAGTAATATAGGTTTGAAGTCTGAGAAGCACTTGGAAAGATTGTGCTTCGAAATGAGAGTAATGTATGTGGAGGTGATATGATGATAAGTGAAACTCGTGGTCCTTGAATCCTCCACCATGCCCAGTAAGTGTTCTTTGAAAAGTTAAAAAAAAATGGGTGAATATTTCAATCATCCATCCATCCAGACCTGGACTTTTATCACCCTTAAATGGATTTAGGACCCCCAGTAATTCACCCTTGGTGACCTCCTTATAAAATCATCATTTTTCTCTGCATCAAACATAATAGGATATGGATATATCCCCCAAATGAGGTCCTCAACAATATTTTCATAATGTCCATATGCCTTTTGAAAATGATGAACAACAACATTACTAATCCCTTCTTGTGTCTGGATAATTTGTTCGTTAGCATCTTCTATCTCCCATATAGTGTTGATGTTGCGATGGTGGTTTTCATAACGATGGAAGAATCTAGTGTTGCGATCACCCTCCTTAATCCATAACGCTCGACTTTTCAATCTCCATGTGGATTCCTCAATAGAAAGGAGATTCTTCTTCTTAAGTTCAAGGGTTTGAATATGAGATTGAGTAGTAGCAGAAAGACAGTGGGAGGAAATCATGTGTAGAATCGAATCTAGTTCTCGTTGGATGTGAATGAGTTCCTTTCAAAGGTCCCTAAGCTTCTGCTTCTACTAGGATTTGACATTCCCATGGAGAATGTCAAGTTTATCAAGAATGTTAATCATGGGGGAGGGCTATGAACACAATCACGACCCCAAGTATCCAACACCTGTTTATTAAAATCAAGATCTTCTAGCCAGGTTCTGTTGAATTTGAAGGGCATGCCCGTGCGAATGTCCATTTTCCTCCATTGCAGTGTGATAGGTCTATGATTAGATATAAAATTGCTAATAATATCATCGCAGACATCACCAAGACGGCCCAACAGCTATTCATGGATCAGAAAATGATCTAGTCTCTTAGAAACATATGTCGTGCTAGTACAACCATTATCCCAAGTGGGGGCTATTTTTGCAGGGCAGATATCCACAAAATTGTGCATAAGAATGGCATCTTGAATCATCCTATATAGGGGATCGATCTTCCTGCAGCTTACTTAAACTTCATCTAGTATGATAGTACAATTTAGGTCCCCAACGATGATGAGTGAATCCAGTTCCAACATCCCAGAAGATATATTTATCTCTGTATGGTGCATATATGTTGAGGATGTGTACACAGCCACCCAGGTCACGTATGTTGCCTTCGAGCAATATACCAACAAAGCACTTGTAGGCCTTTATTTTGATCCATCTAGGGTCCAATAAGGCCACCAGATCACCAGAGAGACCCGCAGCAGCAGTAGCAGATATGTACCAATTCGAAAACATTTTCCAAAAATAAAGAATAGCTTGTGGAAAACTATGCATGGTTTCTTCTATAAGAATGATGTATGGATGCATAGAGGATAAGAGATGTTTGGGAGCCAAGTATTAAGGGGTAGACCCCAGACCCCAGATATTAAATGAGATGATAAAAATCATGAGAGATCATTGTTGGGCATCCGTGCTCTAAGGGCCTGTGAGGGAGGGATGTCAGCAATAGGTACATCAACTAGGAAAATGATCCATCGGGGAGGATAATGGGTTAGTCTTGGGTCATCCCCTAAAATCTCGGCTACCTCAATTTTGTTTCCATCAGACAATAATGCTTCCCACCAAGGTAGGGCTGATGTGAGGAGAGGTGGAACCCGTCGGTTTGTTGATGGGGAGAGTACCTAAATTCAAGGTCTTCCTTTGTAAAAGGAAGTCCAAGTCACTCCCAACAGAGTTCGTGGGCGAGGCTATAAGCGAATTAGGAGGTGTGACGCTTAGTCTAGGAACTTTATCCTTAAATTGATGACAGAGTGGTAATGGAAAGATAACATATGAAATATGTGAGGTGGATGGGATGTCGTGATAGGGATGTGGTGTCAAAAATGGGGCAGGTATTTCCTGACAAGGGGGCGATTCCGAAGGGGGTTGACATTTGGAGGGGGCAGGACTATCAGGAAGTGAAAAATCTGATTTGGCAAAGGTATTCAGGGAAGATGAAACAGAAATAGGAGATGAAACATATATAGAAGAGCCAAATGCATGAGGTTTGTTAGAAATTGGGCCTTGAGGCATACCTCTCTACTACGAATGTGGAGCACCTTGATGTCCATTGAAATCAGGTCAACCCATACTAGAGCGGGACACCGTGGACCCATCGTAACATCTCATACCATGCAAACGACCACCCAATCGACGAGGACAATGAACACGCAGATGACCAGTATGGTTTTAGACAGAGAAACAAAAGGGAACCCCCCAGTAGTCCAACCTTTGATGAAGTTTTGTGTCACCCCAGTGTATTTCTATGTGATCCAGAAAAACCCCACGATACTCCTTTTCGATGAGAATCCAAGTGACTCTTTTGTCCGGTGCCCCCATACGGCTCGGGTCAACATATACAAATTTTGCTGATGGTGTTGCCAATATCTATTAAAGCTTGTTTAGTCCATAACTCAATCAGTAGACTAGGTAATTTAACCCAGACGAGCTTGTTTGTTAGCATGTTATGAAGTGGATTATACCCGATATACCATTTATGAAGAGCCAGGAAGCTCTTACCATGTATCCATAGGATAGCTTTGATTTTCTCCAAGTCCTCCTGACTGAGAAAATGAAAGCTATACCAACCTTTCAGCAGTCGAACAATGGTTGGAAAGTATCCAAGAATCATTTTCCATTTCTTTTCGACCCAATTACGCATCTCAGAGTCTTCCATATTTGAAAATACCATCTGCCGATGAGTGCCCGTTTCTGAAGGTTGGTAATATGATCCAATCGAACAATGTTAGCCAAGGCCAAAGCCGAGGGTGGTGGAAAGGTTTTGATAGAACGATGTTTGTAACAACGTCCATGTAATGCATGCTCGCCACCTAGTGGCAAAGGAGGTGAATGAGAGACATTTGGAAGCTTGTCATCCCCAAGGATAGTGTGCCAAGCATCAAGTAGTGTGGGCCACTATGGCAGGTGTGGGTAGAATTGCCAATACGCAGAGACTCGGCATCCAAGGTGGCATGGATAAGAGCTGCTTTGAAAGACACATCAGGTTCCAGATTTGCTATGGTATGGGAGGTCTAGGAAGGGACAATGATAGAACTTGGACCCCACTGACAAAGAAATTATGTGGGGCAAGGATATAGAAAGGAAAAACAGGAAAGTCTAACCCCAAATAAAAACTCATCATACCTCAGGATCCCAAAATCAACAAAAATGAGGGAGAGTGAGTGTGTGAGGAATTTTATAAATCACCCTCAAAGGGTGCGGATGCCGTCAGATGGACATCCAAAATAGTAAAGTGTAAATGCGACTGACAGAAGGAATAATCAAACAGGTTTGGAGTGAAGTGTAGGTAAATTATCACATGAAATATCGTTCAGATGACACGTCGCCTTAATTGGATGTGCTGTCAGAAGGAAATAATGCCACCAACCAACCAAGAAACGTAACAACCACCATAAAGGGCCAAGATCCAGCAATCGGAAAAAACATACTAGAGGGAGGGCGACAACGTCGAAACGTCGAATGTAGAAAAAACCAGCTAGGGTCAAGGAATACTATGAAGAGAAAGAATCCATCATAGCTCCAAGCATAAGGTTAGTAACCATGCCAATGACGAAAAACCCACAATTAGAAATTAACCAGGAGGGTACCCCAATAAACAATGGGCTGACGAAACAGATGTAATGGATCTATATACCCATATCACAACAATAGCAGTAATAACCGACGCAATTCAACCAAAGGTTGCAGATGCGAAAACCAAAATGCTTGCCAGGTCTAGAAATAACTATGGAGTTGGTCCATTGGTGTCAAGACATGATGATAGAGTTTATATGTAAGATAGAGAACAACCTAATAGATAGGGTAGTATAGAAATACTAGATAGGTTCGAAACCAGGAAGCATAAGGTCAGTATGTATGAGGGCGTCTAGTAGAAGAGTATGAATGTGTATAATAAATGAGAGATAGGATGATAATGGCAATGATAGTAATTATCACAATATGGAATAATTCTGACCATATGATACTGTACCAGAGACAAAAAATCATACCCAGAAAGTAATGCCATAGAGCCAAGGAAAAGATAGAAATAGGAATAACTACGTATATACCAACCCACACAGATAATACCACAACAGTAATTTGTATCCTCAGGGATGAAGAAACATACCTTCTGAGAGTAGCGTGGTCCTTGATTATGTCTGTGTCGCTTCAAGTCAGAGTCGTTTAACACCCACTTGAGAAATCAGTAATGAACAATAGCTTCATCTACATGACCTTCCCTGGAAGAAACAGTCCACAACCTACCCAATGAAATATATGAAACTCAGAAATTCACCATCTAACGAGGAGACTAAAACTAGAAAAATAACTAGCAAATTATGATAATAATCAAGTCAATCCTCACAGAGGACACTATTAAGCCCAGTGGCCAAGCTTATCTTCAAGATCATAGTTGCTCACATGAGGCTACTTCAAACGCAGAGATAGTTCAAGCTATCCTTAGACGTTGATTCTCCAGGTTCGAGCCCATTAGAGAAGTAGCAGGAGTCTAATTACTGCAATTTTAGTGCGCATGGTGCTGGTAACTTATTCTCTTGAAGTCGAGGTCTATGGACGCTTATATGGCATGGTGCCTTCTAGTTCTGTTCAATCTAGCATGAGGCATGAAGTGAAGCAATTAACCTTGGTAGATGCAGATAATGATTGATGAGGTCATTTAGCTTCCTCTAGCATTCCAAGCTGGCTCTAGGCTTCTCGTATAATGGGCTATGGATGGAAGGAGAACGTTTAAGCAAAATGAGACTTTGATTTTTGTTACACAAGTGAAAGGTGTGTCCTAGTTGTCCGTTTGGCAACAGAGCCGTACATTGTAGCCCTATCATTCCCCCAGTTCAGTGGATGAGATGGGAACGAGTTGAGATAGACCACTTGGACATCAGGCTTTAGGTCGATATCGCATAATCCCTTTGTTCCCATGGATCTTTAGCTTTCCATATGACTACAACGATTAACATTCTAGATTTCACTTCCATCGATATGTTTCCTGTCAATACTTTCCTCCAATAGGAGTGGGAAAGGAAAGGGGATGAGGTGACTTGACTTCTCGCTCTTTCCAGAGGTACGTGATTGGGAAATTTTTTGCTTTCTCTCCTTTCTCTCCTATGGCCAGAGGTGTGTGAATGCAATTCACTGATGTTGGAAAACATAAACAAGATTCTTTGGTGGCCGAGGGCTTTGTCACTTTAGCTGATGGTAGTGAGCCGATATGATACTTTATTGGGAGGGCGCAATTAAGGACACAGATCACTCAAGTCGATAGATTCTTCTTTGGCAAGCAGGAATGAACATTCCACTCTTCTGTAGGTTATCCCCAGACTCATAGTTCATGTCGGCTAGGAAATTTTCTATTCTTCATTCAGATTGAGGGCGTGGGAATAAAGGGGTTACGACAGGGAGAGATTATAGATTGTTCAGATGGAATAATTTATAATCTGGAACACCATAGCTTTAGCTTTATTAAATTTAATGGTAATTAATTATGATATGAATATTTCATTTGAAGCGGAGATCAATTGCTTGTATTGAAGCATTTTTAACTAATAATTAATTATGATATGAATATTTTATTTGAAGAGGAAGATCAATTGTTTATATCAAAACATCTTTAACCCATATAAGCAATTGAGGCATTGAAATAAACACTTATTAGGAGTTTGACATTTCCAATCACAATGAAAATTATGAAAATGGGTTATTTGTTATATGTGTGTGGATCCTCCGAACATAAGGACCCTTGCGCAATGAAGGATGTGCAGTGATTGTCAATTATATATGTGTTTTAATTTAATACTTTAATTATGAAATAAGCCATAGGGGTAGTTAATAAAAATAAGTAGTCATAGGGATACTTAATAAAAATAAGAAGGAATGCTCCAAATTAACTTTTCAAACTTATAATCTAGAGCACCATAGTTTTATTGAATTTAAAGGTAATTAATTATGATATGAATATTTCATTTGAAGTAGGAGATCAATTGTTTGTGTTGAAGCATTTTTAACGAGAGGCATTGAAATAAATATTTACTACGAGTTTGACATTTCCCTCCATTTACATGTTTACCAACACAATGATATTTATGACAATGAGTTATTTGTTATACACGTGGAGCTTTGAATTGAAATAAAAATTTATTATGAGTTTCACATTTCCCTCCATTTACACGTTTACCAACATAATGGAATTTATGAAAATGAGTTATTTGTTATACATGTGCAGAGATTTCAGTGTATAGAGCTTTCCTCACAAGCAAAGCTCTGCACACAAGGACCTGCACACAATGAAGGATGTGTGGCAATTATTAAAATTGTTATTTAAAAAGTGATGCATGATTAACCAACTTGTTTCTTCCTTGAACTTGGTAGGTTTATCATTTAACTCAATACCAATACATGAGAAGGGCAAATAGTAGAATAACACATAGAAAGCTAGCATAACCCATAGCAAGCCTTTCTAAATCATAATAAGCTAATTTATTAGCTTCAATAACTGGATAAGCTTCGATAACACCTTTGACCTTCTTTCCTTTTAGCATCGATGCACTTAAGGAACCTTGCATTAGAACTGGTAAACTAAAATTTATAACCTTGCCTTGTCAATAGTAAATTCCCCTCTGTGAACATGGCCTTACCTAGTAATTCTCCTCTAATAACCAGGCATATTTATTACAGTAAATTGGTCGATTGCTTCCTCCAATGAATCCCACACAATAGGAATTAGGTAATCCCACAATAGAAATCTCGCACAAGTGGTCTTCCTTATCATGCGTTGAAGGAAGGGAATTATTTCTAATCAAAGAATAACTCATTAGTAACACACCTTGAAGGGTAAGCCTACGTAGATAGGAGTAGGAATAGCGGATTAGCATGAATAGTGGTACGAATCAAATATCTCGTTCGTATGATGCAACCAAGTAAAAGCTATTTGTTGAAATTAATGGAGAATAGGTATTATTGGAGAAAGTTTGTTTTACTGTTGAACCTGTGTCTTAGATTAAGATTAGTTCCTATTTTCTAGGTGTCAGTTCAAATATCCCTATTATGATGTAAATTTATATATTCTGATTTGAATAATGAATTTGTTGAGCATTCTCCACTTTGTGCAATCTCTAATTGCAGCTTAGTCACCTGAGAGCCGGAGGTTTCAGATTATAAGTTTTGTCTTCCTTTATTTTAACATGGTATCAGATCTTTTCTTGGGTTTGTAATCGTGACTAGTGAGGTTGATGTTTGTGTGATACCAGCTTGAGTGTGGAAACTGTTCAATTTTCCCGTGCATGGAAGGATTTGTTAAGGCTAATTGATTGGATCGACACGCATTTTCTATTAATAGCGGCGCTACTCACTGTTATGACTAGTGCGAGATTTGTGAGGATATTCGCATTGTTCTCCCTTCACTTAGACAAATCCTCTTCAACGCGACGGTCAGCACGACTGGTCAGAATGACCATGCTGTGAAGATACTCGCTAGTTGATGTGGAGGTCGACTAGAGGATGAGTTGGTGGGTTGGCTGTGGATTCGTGGCTTGTTGAATTGTGTGATCGATGGTGTCGATGATGTGGTGAGAGTGAGTGCTACAACACTGTAGCAATGGTGGTATCAGATTGTGCCTCTCAGCGTTCGACTTTGACGACATCCCACACATCCTCTTCACCATTTCTTCTCTCTTAGACAATGAGAGACATACTAATTCCATTTTTTTGCGAGCATTTTCAGGTGGGGAGTGAATAGGAGAACCACGAGCACAATAAAAGTAGTCAGGACTCCACACATGATTGTCATTAGGCACCACGGTCAAGATCATTTTAGTTCCTTTGCTCTACTTCATTCTAGACAACTGTAGCAGTAGTGTATCCCTCAGTGGAAATGTGGAGAGCTGCAGGAGGAGTGGTGGTGTAGAAGTGGTCTCCACGAAAGTATATGAGTGGTGGAGTGGCAACATTGAGAAAATCTGTGGCTACAATGGCAGTGGAAGTGTGAATTCGGTTTGGTAAGGTTGAATCTGGTTTGGAGATGCGGTGAGCGTGGATCTTTTGATTCGGTTTGAAGCTCAAGACGTGATCTGTGTTTTGAGTGGAGCAGCCTGCATGCACCTGTTTGAGCATCGTAGTCGAGCTACTGTGAGCATGAAGCAATGAGAGTTTTTTTCTCAGTGCCAGTGTGGTTGGTATTTCTTGGAGCGTGATGTAAATGAACAGAGGTTCTGTATTGGTTCGGCCTGCCAATCTGAAATCCAAATCGAAATGTTGCATTTCACACTTTCAAATTTGAGAGCGAGATTGAAGTGTTGCATTCTTATGCTACATACTGTATGATCCACATTTGTTTAATAAAGATTTATCTCCTTCTTGAGATACAACATTGCCATCGAGGGAGGAAAAGAGATCCACGCAGGAATATTGGTATATCACCTTGTTGTAGAGATTACTCGTATGTTTTTTTTAAATCCTACAAGTTGTAATAGGTTGAAGATCACTCCTTTGGATCTAGAGATAAATCCATTGGTGACAGATCTGGTAATTGAGTTCTCTCTTTGATCAATTGCTGGAGGTTTAGGATCTTGAGGTAGATCCATATATCAATCTGTCATGATGAATAATCATATGGAAGAGGCGTACATGAATGAGAGAAACAAGCTCTATGGGTTAAATTATTCAAACTGGGAATTCAAATTGTAGACTTTGATTGAGGTGAAAAGTGCATGGACGATAGAAAATGGGAATGAATTGAAGCCTACTATAGCCAAAAGCAGAACAACTGCAATTCATGACTAGGAAAATAGGGAGAAAAAAGCGAAAATGCTATTAATATTGTTAGTGAAACATTGTATTATCCCTCACATAAGAGAATGTAAATCAACAAATGAGATCTAGACGACTCTCAAGGAGTTGTTTGAGACAAAAAAATACAAATCACTTATTGTTCCTGAAAAGCAATATTCTCTCCATTAAAATGGAGGAGAATGAACTAGTCGCTGCATTCATCTCTCAGATCAAGGAGCTGAAGAATAAGTTGGCCGATATAGGGGAGACAATGTCGAACACTGACCTTGTCACGGTTACCATTAATGGTATGATTGATGATTATCAGAGGTTTATTACAGACTTGAATGTGAGGGAGAAAGCCCCCAATGTTGAAGAATTGATAGGGATCTTGATGCAAGAGGAAGAGAGGCAGATGACTCCGAAACCCCAAAATTCAGATCTTTCATTAATGGCGAAGAAAAATCCTTTGAAAGGGAAACCAAGCACAAGATAGAAAGGTGGAGGTACACAATACAAAAATCCACCTCAAGGTATGTCTTCAACCAGAAATGACTCAGGGATCAAATGTTTTAACTGTGGTAAATCTGGTCACATTGCTAGGAATTTCCATAAGAAGAAGCTTGATGAAACTTGACACAGAAAAAATAAGCATGTAGGGCACTTAGTTGATGGGGATCATAATTAGAACCTCAGACTATTTGTGTCTGATTTTGCTTTCTCTACTGAGAATGAAGAAGCAAAGGCTTGGTTTGTGGATTCATGAGCATCCACTCACATGATAGGTAATAAAAATTGGTTTGAAGATTTTAAAGAGACCAATAGTGGTGCTGTTATCTACCTTGGTGATGACAGAGGATACCAAATCAAAGGATATAGAAATATTCATGTAATATTGTTTGATGGTAATATCAAGCGTATTCAAAATGTGATGGATGTACCAGGAATTAAAAAGAATCTGATCTTTGTTTCTATGGTTACAAACCATAATCATAAGGTAGAGTTCTTTAAATCTTTCTATGTTATTAAAGATCTGTTGGATCATTTGAAGCCAATTGTAATAGGAATACGAGTTAGAGGTCTCTACAAGTTGAATGCTACAAGCACACCACATCAAGCGTTAAATTCAACATTTGTGACAACAGTGAACCTATGGCATCAAAGATTTAGACACATCAATCTTCCTGACTTATTGCTGCTACAAAA
Organism: Pinus taeda; assembly: GCA_000404065.3. Taxonomy (NCBI): domain Eukaryota; kingdom Viridiplantae; phylum Streptophyta; class Pinopsida; order Pinales; family Pinaceae; genus Pinus; species Pinus taeda. The sequence goes on from APFE030333871.1 coordinate 85,486, forward strand.
ACAAGGTATGGTCAATCGACTCCCTCTTTTAAAAAATGCACATATTGACTGTGAAGGATGTGCACTTGGGAAGATGCACACAGATGAATTTACCCCAAGTTTAAATAGAAAAAAAAAGAGATATCCTCAAAATTGTGAACACTGAGATATGTGGACCAATAAGATCATTAGGAGGAGACTTGTGAACACAAATGTAATTGCTGGCAGCCCTTCATGCACATAATGAGCCTGGTCACGTAGAAAACAGCATGATCTATCAATCAAACTGAAAAACATTTCCATGTATGTTGCCATTGGATCACAAAAGCCAGACTCTGTTGGCTGCCCCAACTCTGTAATACATACCTCCAGCTGCACACTGTCAATGCAAACATCTGTAGGCAATTATATTATTTCTTGTTTCGAAGGAGGAAGGATTTCCAAGAACTTTTTAGTATCTCGGAAATCGTATGACTGGATCTGCTCATTTAAATACTGAATCTCCTTCTCAACTCTTTCAACCACTAACTCACAGGCACCAGTTTTAGCTTCAAAAGGAAACTTTGAAGATTTCAAACCTTGAAGCAAGGCACTAAAAAATTCTTCATTGAGTTCAAAATCCGCTAACCAATTTCTAACATCGTTTACAGCTTCACAAAGTGCAGGGTTTGCCACATACCCTACCATTGCATGAGTGGATCAGCGAGTACTGGAATTTCTGGATCAAGTTGGAGTCACCAGGTGAATTTTTTAGCCTGCATATGTGTCTGACTGCTGTCCACCATCAGCATCAGATCTGCACTTTGTCATCCTTTACCGGGGTAGTCGTCCCCAGTATGGTCGCCACTATGTTAGCACTCAAATCTGCCTCAGGCTGAAGAAGGCCAAACTCGAGGCAACATCAAACGAAGCTCAGCCTCGTAGCTAGCCCTACGAGGGCAAGAGAGGGCTCTCTTCGAGTCTATCTCGGTAGAAAATTCTTCAAAGGGGCTGAGATGACCGATAAAGAATGTTGATTTTAGGCTAGTAAATTGATAGAAAGGGATTTTTTGGATGATGGGGTTTTCTGGGCTGCATGGGCAAAAAACAGCTTGAAACAAAGAAATATAATAAAAAACACAGATTATCTCCTGAGGCAAGGTAGGCAAGAAATTTTAACATCAAATTGAGATTAAATGGAACGGCAAGACTGCTGAGGAGTTGACAAGGGCATAGAAGATGAATCCTTGTCAAACAGAAGAAAACATTAAATATGAACAAACTTAAAGGCAGAGCATACAAATTATGAATTCTACCTTAACACTTCATTTGTTCAATTGGAAATGATCATGAAATGAAATGAACACATAACAGGCTACATATGAAACAAAGGATGACACAAATGTTAAATTTCATACCACAGGAATCTCAGGGGTCAGAGCTGCATTTTTTATTAAAATCTCTGTCAAAACTATACAATAGAAGCTCTGTTTTTCTCCACCAGCACTCAGAATTCTCTCTCCCCTCTCACTTTTACAAATGATTTTTTAATACATTAAATAAAACTCTGCTAGGGGAAAAACAAATCAACCCCAAAACAGGGCGCTGTTTCACCTGCAGTTACAAAAATAGAGATAGAGTCATTTCTTTTTCCTAAAACAGAAGATCGTTCCCCTTAAAATCCTCTGATGGCTAACAAATTGGAGCGCAGATCCCATCGAATCAGGACTAAAGTCATTAGTAGGAGATAAGTTGCTATGTCTGGATCCATTACTTTCAGCGACAAGCTGTTCATTGCTTGTATCGAAGAAATCAATTGGATGCAAAGCTATGCCATTAAAATTATCACTTATGTAACGACCAATAAGTGCAAGGCACTCGGACGGATCCTTTGGATCCCATTCGGTATGAAAGCAGGTCAAGTGATGATTAAAATCATGACTGTGGACGATCTCATGGCTTGGATAGCTCAAATCACCAAAGATAGAATCCCATACACGTATCCGATTATCTTGGCAGGTAGTCATGATTTTACTGCCAGGTTTTGGCGAAAACTAAGCAGAGTTCACAACACGTGGGTGTTTCAACTCTCCCAGGAAGGCCCCAGCTTTTAATTGACGAATATCCCAAAGACGAGCAAAATGATCATTGCCACAGCTGATCAGAAGATCTGAATTTAATGGATTGAAATGAAGTCCCACAACTTTAGAAACCTTTTTGTGGATTAGAATGGTTTCCTCTGTTTTCTTATTTGAGTGAATGTCTATCTGATAAAGAATCCCAAAGTTATCTGCAACCGGTAAAAGATCTTTCTCTGAATTGATATCCATGCCATATAGCATTCTCCATGTTGCCATTCCATTCCATCCATCAGGATTGCAGTCCATCAGGAGGATTGGAACTCCAGTCTCAATATCAGTGCAGCTAAGTGTTCCATCAGATCCTGTTGTGTGTATATAATCATCCTTCACGGGATGAAATTTCATACTATTCAGAACGAAGGAATGTACTGTATCATAAATTGTCCTCTCTGTCACTTTCTCATAGTTCCAAATACCAATTTGACCTTTCTTATCTCCTGACATGATAATATTGTTCTTATTAGGGTGAAATTCTAAGCAAGTTATCCATCTACTGTGTAACTTGATGATAGCAGAGTCAACCTGGTTGGGAATAACATAAGTTGGCTTAATCATATTGATATGATTTTTGATTTGACGTTCAAATACAAAGTCAAAGCCACTCTGGACATATTTGCGGGGGCCAGGGACAATCCCATATTTTGTCGCTATGCGATGTGGGCATGTCATCGTGGTGTGTCTAGGATGTTTACATAAGAAACATGGCTTTTGAAGGCAATCAATATAGGTAGCTCCTTTGAACCCTGCCTCATGGTCTTTCCGTTTACACACCTCTTGGGCCATATTCAAGAGCCAGCTATTGCTACCCAAATCATCTTCTTCGCGAGCATACTTTGCATAGTCATTTCTCAGAGTCTGCATCAGGATCATTGAGACTAAACCCGTGGGTAAAATAACCATCATAAATGAATTGAAGATGGAGAACCAATGGATCTGATGTTCAAAGAAAGGATATTCTAAGTAGATATCAGAACACCCGGCAAAGGTTATGTTGGTCTCGACCCAATGGACTGAATCCCAGCAATAAGCGGCTTTGGATTCTCCTGAGTGAGGTTGACATGAATTATTTGGTCATTATTGACTTTCACAATAATATTCTTGAACTGTGATGCCAATAGCGCCATACATATATTGTAATGGTGATGTCAACGAATAGAATGCCATTGCTGCTATTCATAGAACTGATCTGAGAGACATATCTAACTGAATCATATATATAATTCTTCTATCATACATCTGTGATGCTCTGTAATTGATCATGCCATACATACAGTTTATATGACAGAGCTGAGACTCATCTAGTGCTGAAACAAGTCGATATAATAATGACGTTGAGACTATAGGGATGTCGGGAGAGTGCTTGTGCCAACCATATAAGTACCGCTGACCATAGACATTACTCTATATGTATATATGAATATAGCTGCTAGCATAGATTTGCTGGCAAATTTCTGGGCAGAATTCCCAACGCGTAGCGCGCCTCACCCAACGCGTAGCGCGCCCCTGGTGCATAGCGCATGAGTAAATTTACACTGAGAAAAATGTGCTGATGCATAGCGCGCCCACCTCCAATTCTGCTCCACAGTACTAAAAACTGATTTTCGCCCTCTAAACTCTGAAATCACTCCATGTTGATCGAAGACATGAACCTGCCATTTCTTCCATGATTTGTTTTACATAAGAAAAATCAACATAAGCACTAAGGTCTGCATTTCCTCGGTCAACTAAAATATGAACCAATTTGTGCTTCCTTGTGGCCTGTAAGCTGTCTGAAATTATTCCATTTTGTCCATAATCAATGATGAGTGCACCGCCACCATCTGATGAAATCCTCTTTTCAATATTCTTTGTCGATTATGCTCCAACACATCATTACAAACTTTGTTTTCTAATTCCTTTTTTTTTAAATTTGCTGATTTTGAGTGAGGGCTTTTTCTTTGTCTGCTTGCAGGGATAGGAGCTGATGAAACTACTGCCATTCAAGACTATAGGGCTTTGGAAAATTTACCTATTTATTAAAAAAACATATTTGATGATTTCTTCTTCAAAACAGGGTTTTGAAGAAGAATCTATTTCACATTGATGACATTTCCTGAAATAAACACCTACTGAAACTTCTCCTAGCCTGCAAGTGTTATTGAAACATTCTGAGAACAAGCTTTGCAAACATCTAAGTAGCCGTGGGTGAAAGCTAATTGTCATTGGCCTGCATATTTGAACTGAGATTTTGACAGCCACCTATCAATTTGACTGTGACAGAGGACTTGAGAAGACGGAGTCTAACATTGGCTCCAATGGGGATGGCAGCTGCCGCTTTTTGGAGGTTCCAAGAACCGCAGAGCTTTGGGAGAGCAGACAGTGCCTCCGTCCATTGGGCGATGGAGTCATCATTCCAACAACCAACACAAGATTTCTGACTCATTTATGGACTGAAACTTTACTGAAATGATTGAAAAACTGACTCGACAAACTTCTAACTGAAACTGTAATAAAACTGGAACAAAATGCTGCCCTTTGGCTGCTTATTTATTTACAAAAGCTACCCTACTTTGCTGCAAAAACACTAGATCAGGTAATACTGAAATTCCAGATTAACCATTCAAGTAAACCTGAGAATGATGCTGGTTGAGAATGCTTCCAACAGGACACAGATGTAATTGTTGGCAGCCCTTCATGCACATAATGAGCCTGGTCACGTAGAAAATAGCCTGATCTATCAATCAAATTGAAAAACATTTCCATGTATGTTGCCATTGGATCGCAAAATCCAGACTCTATTGGCTGCCCCAACTCTGCAATACATACCTCCAGCTGCACACTGTCAATGCAAACATCTGTAGGCAATTCTATTATTTCTTGTTTCGAAGGAGGAAGGATTTCCAAGAACTTTTTAGGATGTTGGAAATTGTATGACTGGATCTGCTCATTCAAATACTGAATCTCCTTCTCAACTCTTTCAACCACTAACTCATAGACACCAGTTTTAGCTTCAAAAGGAAACTTCGAAGATTTCAAACCTTGAAGCAAGGCACTAAAAAATTCTTCATTAAGTTCAAAATCCGCTAACCAATTTCTAACATCGTTTACAGCTTCACAAAGTGCAAGGTTTTCCACATACCCTACCATTGCATGAGTGGATCATCGAGTACTGGAATGTCTAGATCGAGTTGGAGTCACCAGGTGAATGTTTTAGCCTGCATATGTGTCTGACTGTTGTCCACCATCAACATCAAATCTGCACGTTGTCATCCTTTATCGGGGAAGTCGTCCCCAGTATGGTCGCCACTATGTTAGCGCTCAAATCTGCCTCAGGCTGAAGAAGGCCAAACTCGAGGCAACATCAAACCAAGTTCAGCTTCGTAGCTAGCCCTACACGGACAGGAGAGGGCTCTCTCCGAGTCTATCTCGGCAGAAAAGTCTTCAAAGGGGCTGAGATGATCGACAAAGAATGCTGATTTTAGGCTAGTAAATTGATAGAAAGGGATTTTTTGGATGATGGGGTTTTCTGGGCTGCATGGGCAAAAAACAGCTTGAAACAGAGAAATATAATCAAAAACACAGATTATCTCCTGAGGCAAGGTAGGCAAGAAATTTTAACATCAAATTGAGATTAAATGGAACAGCAAGACTGCTAACAAGTTGGCAAGGGCATAGAAGATGAATCCTTGTCAAACAGAAGAAAACATTAAATATGAACAAACTTAAAGGCAGATCATACAAATTATGAATTCTACCTTAACACTTCATTTGTTCAATTGGAAATGATCATGAAATGAAATGAACACATAACAGGCTACATATGAAACAAAGGATGACACAAATGTTAAATTTCATACCACAGGAATCTCAGGGGTCAGAGCTGCATTTTTTATTAAAATCTCTGTCAAAACTGTACAATAGAAGCTTCTCCACCAGCACTCAGAATTCTCTCTCCCCTCTCACTTTTACAAATGATTTTTTAATACATTAAATAAAACTTTGCTAGGGGAAAAACAAATCGACCCCAAAACAGGGCGTTGTTTCACCTGCAGTTACAAAAATAGAGATAGAGTCATTTCTTTTTCCTAAAACAGAAGATCGTTCCCCTTAAAATCCTCTGATGGCTAACAAACTGGAGCGCAGATCCCATCGAATCAGGACTGAAGTCATTAGTAGGAGATCGGTTGCTATGTCTGGATCCATTACTTTCAGCGACAAGCTGTTCATTGCTTGTATCGAAGAAATCAATTGGATGCAAAGCTATGCCATTAAAATTATCACTTATGTAACGACCAATAAGTGCAAGGCACTCGGACGGATCCTTTGGATCCCATTCGGTATGAAAGCAGGTCAAGTGATGATTAAAATCATGACTGTGGACGATCTCATGGCTTGGATAGCTCAAATCACCAAAGATAGAATCCCATACACGTATCTGATTATCTTGGCAGGTAGTCATGATTTTACTGCCAGGTTTTGGCGAAAACTAAGCAAAGTTCACAACACATGGGTGTTTCAACTCTCCCAGGAAGGCCCCAGCTTTTAATTGACGAATTTCCCAAAGACGAGAAAAATGATCATTGCCACAACTGATCAGAAGATCTGAATTTAATGGATTGAAATGAAGTCCCACAACTTTAGAAACCTTTTTGTGGATTAGAATGGGTTCCTCTGTTTTCTTATTTGAGCGAATGTCTATCTGATAAAGAATCCCAAAGTTATCTGCAACCGGTAAAAGATCTTTCTCTAAATTGATATCCATTCCATATAGCATTCTCCATGTTGCCAGTCCATTCCATCCATCAGGATTGCAGTCCATCAGGAGGATTGGAACTCCAGTCTCAATATCAGTGCAGCTAAGTGTTCCATCAGATCCTGTTGTGTGTATATAATCATCCTTCACGGGATGAAATTTCATACTATTCAGAACGAAGGAATGTACTGTATCATAAATTGTCCTCTCTGTCACTTTCTCATAGTTCCAAATACCAATTTGACCTTTCTTATCTCCTGACATGATAATATTGTTCTTATTAGGGTGAAATTCTAAGCAAGTTATCCGTCTACTGTGTAACTTGATGATAGCAGAGTCAACCTGGTTGGGAATAACATAAGTTGGCTTAATCATATTGATATGATTTTTGATTTGACGTTCAAATACAAAGTCAAAGCCACTCTGGACATATTTGCAGGGGCCAGGGACAATCCCATATTTTGTCGCTATGCGATGTGGGCATGTCATTGTGGTGTGTCCAGGATGTTTACATAAGAAACATGGCTTTTGAAGGCAATCAATATAGGTAGCTCCTTTGAACCCTGCCTCATGGTCTTTCCGTTTACACACCTCTTGGGCCATATTCAAGAGCCAGCTATTGCTACCCAAATCATCTTCTTCGCGAGCATACTTTGCATAGTCATTTCTCAGAGTCTGCATCAGGATCATTGAGACTAAACCCGTGGGTAAAATAACCATCATAAATGAATTGAAGATGGAGAACCAACGGATCTGATGTTCAAAGAAAGGATATTCTAAGTAGATATCAGAACACCCGGCAAAGGTTATGTTGGTCTCGACCCAATGGACTGAATCCCAGCAATAAGCGGCTTTGGATTCTCCTGAGTGAGGTTGACATGAATTATTTGGTCATTATTGACTTTCACAATAATATTCTTGAACTGTGATGCCAATAGCGCCATACATATATTGTAATGGTGATGTCAACGAATAGAATGCCATTGCTGCTATTCATAGAACTGATCTGAGAGACATATCTAACTGAATCATATATACAATTCTTCTATCATACATCTGTGATGCTCTGCAATTGATCATGCCATACATACAGTTTATATGACAGAGCTGAGACTCATCTAGTGCTGAAACAGGTCGATATAATAATGACGCTGAGACTATAGGGATGTCGGGAGAGTGCTTGTGCCAACCATATAAGTACCACTGACCATAGACATTACTCTATATGTATATATGAATATAGCTGCTAGCATAGATTTGCTGGCAAATTTCTGGGCAGAATTCCCAACGCGTAGCGCGCCTCACCCAACGCGTAGCGCACCCCTGTTGCGTAGCGCATGAGTAAATTTACACTGAGAAAAATGTGCTAATGCGTAGCGCGCCCACCTCCAATTCTGCTCCACAATACTGAAAACCAATTTTTGCCCTCTAAACTCTGCAATCACTCCATGTTGATCAAAGACATGAACCTGCCATTTCTTCCATGATTTGTTTTACATAAGAAAAATCAACATAAGCACTAAGGTCTGCATTTCCTGGGTCAACTAAAATATGAACAAATTTGTGCTTCCTTATGGCCTGTAAGCTGTCTTGAATTATTCCATTTTGTCCATAATCAATGATGAGTGCACCGCCACCATCTGATGAAATCCTCTTTGCAATATTCTTTGTCGATTATGCTCCAACACATTATTACAAACTCTGTTTTCTAGTTCCTTTTTTTTTTTTTAATTTGCTGATTTTGAATGAGGGATTTTTCTTTGTCTGCTTGCAGGGATAGGAGCTGATGAAACTGCTGCCATTGAAGATTGTAGGGCTTTGGAACATTTACCTATTTATTACAAAAACATATTTGATGATTTCTTCTTCAAAACAGGGTTTTGAAGAAGAATCTATTTCACATTGATGACATTTCCTGAAATAAACACCTACTGAAACTTCTCCTAGCCTACAAGTGTTATTGAAACATTCTGGGAACAAGCCTTGCAAACATCTAAGTAGCCGTGGGTGAAAGCTAATTGTCATTGGCCTGCATATTTGAATTGAGATTTTGACAGCCACCTATCAATTTGACTCTGACAGAGGACTTGAGAAGACGGAGTCTAACATACCCTATAAACTTAGCATTTCCCTGTCCCTTGTCATATGAACATCCTAACCTTAGTATATAACTCCTATATTAATGTTTCCCTACCCATATTATGTATTAAAAGCAAAAAACCCCAAAATACTATATATATCCCATCCTTGCCTAATATGGATATGGTTCAAATAGTCCTTGGGAACCATTGGTCCATCTGGGGCCAATGATAGCCTACCACGTGTCCTAGTGGTATTTGTTAGACCTCAGGTCAAACAAATAGCCATACCCTCTCCACCCGTGCAATAAACTCTTTTAATTAACCTTTGGTTAATTAAAATATCGAGTCCGCTCCGCATTTGGCAAATAAACCAATGTTTCAAACCCGTCGAAACCTTACAAAAATTAAAAGGTTATCGCGTGCGCTGCTCTGTTAAACCTCTAACAAGTCATCCTCTCGTCCATCTTCGGACCGCCTTCACCAGATCCGACAGCCCTTATTGATATCGAAAGCGCCACGACGATAGGACGTTAGTACCCGACGGTCGGTAGTTTTCCTATCGTACACAGGGACACCCAATGCGTTCCTATTGCATCGGGCCGACACTGACAGAAACCACCCTCGTACCAAAGGCGGTCCGATGGAAACTAGATACCGCCTTCCATCCTTCCGCCCACGTCATTGTCCCGTCAGCCGGTACGTCATCACCCGCACTGTTTCTCCAACCGCCGTGTCCGCCATGTCACCCTCCTTGTCAACAACTATGTCAGCAACCACATCACCCTCCGTACTCCACTACTGGACAAACCAACGTCATGCTGATGTCATCCCCAAAACGCGCCAAAAAGGCCCGAAAAGTCCAAAATTGTATAAAAAGTCAGGAAAACTAATTGTTTTGTTTATTTCCACATTGGTTGACTGTGCAACCTTGCATGTAGTTTTACGACGAATTTGCCTACCATTGGTGCATAGTTCATCACCCTGCTAAGTCAACCTCACAGTCTGTTGATCTAGCTCCACTTGCAAGCTTCAGCATACACCTGGCACCCGCAAACCAAGTATTTACCTCACAGTCGTCCTTTAACCCTGTTTTCAGCAAATTCTCAGGTAAAATCGCCTGTAAAAGCTAAATTTAAATTGAAAGAATTGTTTCCTGTCACCCTTATACTGAAAAATCACTATCAGACCGTTAGTCACCGGAGAAAACCTACAAATTCTGCCCGAAGCCTCTGCAAATCTCCTATCAAAACTTCAATTCGAGCCCGCCTTTTCACCTCTAAAAATTGTGTAAAATTACCAGTGAGGGAGAATTCTTTCCCTGTTTTTTACTAAATTTCAAACTACTGGTGTAATTTCCTCTAAGAAACCAAAGCCTCTTCTCTGCTGCCTGCTACTCCAAAGAATTCTCAACCCAAGGTCAAGGTCACCTAATAACTCGAAAGGGAGGCTATCCCTACAGTTTGGTCCAACTTCCCCACTGCAATTTGCATAATTCACCTTTTATACCATGAATGCTGCCCTATAAGGTCACCACAAGATAAATTCAGTCTACAAGATCCTGAGAAAAGTCTTAAAGCCACAGTTATCCTTTCTGCTGTTCCATAAACATACATTCCAGTCAAGACACAATCAATTAAAGTATGGAGGCTCCAGTGGCTCTCAACATTGCTCCCTTGAATGCACCACATATGGATTTGGAGTGGTTACCTCTGGCAAACAGGGACTTCCAGATCAAGGACATGATGGGTCCCAAGTCTCACCTCAAAACTGTTTGTCAATTCAGAAACAGCCACAGAAATAACACTGATGTCCTGAGAATCTGGGAATCTAACATGCCCATCTACTACCTCCCATCAGTCAATGTGTCACTTGACTTCATTCATCTGTGCCATGCAAACTATGATCCCACACAAAGAGCAATCCTCACTCCAGATGGATTTGTACTGTTCTATATTACTCCTCAATCCATAAATGAAATGCTGAACTTTGAGCCACCTCAGCCTCTGGTTCCTCTCACAATGAAACTTCTGCTTGATTGAGGTACAAAACTCTCTAGTTCAGAAATATCAAGAGTAGGTCAGTTGTTCATGCAACCACAGTGCCAGGCCGATCATCCTCCACCCTATCATCAAGTCTCATTCAATGAAACAGGCAGGCTCCTGATAGATATGATATCCTACAATCTAGGATGCAAAACCAATGAGTTTGTGGATGAAACTGTGTTTGTGCTAATGTCCATGTTCACTCCAAGACAGCCCCCTGCTGTCATATATGACTATGCCACCTTCATAGCAAACAAAATACATGAGCAATTCATGATGTTGGAGAGAGAAAGAGTATTCAAATATACTTCTTACATATACCATCTGTTGTTGTACTATCACCCTGATAGTTTCCAAGTTCCTCTCAAGAAACTAGACTCCAAAGGAGAGAGGTGATCTGTTATCTTCTGGACCTCAGTTTTGCATGAAGTCCACCTCTCTCCCTACACATATTGTGAGTTTTTTTATATGTTCATTTACCCAGCCACTTGCCTATTGATGATGACTCCTCCTGGCAGGCTCACTGCTGAAATGCAGAGAATTTTACATCTTTCAAGGGGCTACAACATTGGTGATTGGTACTTCTACCAAAACCACACAGTGATCAGGATTTATGGTTATGATTTGCCCCCTACAAACTACCAAGATATGTCCCCATGAGACTTTTTTCCTTGGAATATTTCAGGCAATTCAGTAGTGCAGATTTGACTCATTTCCATGGAAAAAACAAGAAGGCACAACTCAAAATTAGACATCAATTGGGTCCTTTTGTTTTCAATAAAAGGGAAGAAGCCTGGAGTGATGCAGACAAGATGCTAAGGGAAGAACTCATGTTGAAACAAAGCTTCATTTGGACACCATATGACCTTGAACATTTCATAAGCTTTAGAAGAGTCAAACACAGGCTTTCAGGATATGTGCACCAGCCAATCCCTCACATCGAACAATATGCTAATCGACAAGAATGGGTAGAGGACACACTAGATGAAGAGCTTACTGAAGAAGAAAGATTAGAAAAGGAAATGAAAGAATATGAGAAGAGAATTGACCTGGATTATTTTGCACAGGTCCCCTTCACATAGCCTCAACATATTGGAGCAAGCACATCAACTACTGCAACTTCACAGCAGCCGGCTCAAGAAGCCACTCCACCTATAGGGAAAGGTAAAGAGATATAGCATTGTGAGCAGCAAAGTACAATGGTGGAACAGCCATCTACAAATCAAGGAAAGGATCAAGAACAAGGCCCTTCAACCCAAGTAAAGGCAGTTGAAGTCCCTATACTACAAACCCCTCACAATGAAGAAAGAGCCAAAAAGAGGGACAGACCTGAAGACACACCTACAGGGACATCTACAGATCAGTAAGGGGAGAAGAGACAAAGGCTAAACCCCTATTCCGAGAAGGAGTTTACCAAAGAAACAACAGGTAACATTAGAGGTGATGGAACTTTTGAACAACAGATCCCTCCAATTTTGGAAACCTCAGCCAGCTCCTTTCATCAGGAGCAAGAGAGACAGCCAGGTGTGGAGGTTTCATCCTCCAAGCAGCAGACCAAGTAGGGCTCGGATATCAAGAGAGCATTCACCGAAATTAAAGCTAGAAACGAACCAGTGAGGTTTCAGCTTTATAATCAATTGTTAAGAATGGCTCATACCAATCAACAAAGGCTAATGGCAACCTATGACATGCAGGCAGGGAAGATGACTCTTAGTCACTTCAAATCCACTGTAAAACAGCCACAGTCAGCTGCAGATTATATTAGAACCAATCTGGAAGTTCTTGCCAAAGACATCCATCTAATAGACCATATTGAGTTGCACAAACAGGCTAGAGAAATGGTATACTCCACTTTAGCAGATAAAGCTCTAATGGCCCATAGATTACAAAATTCATTGTATAACACTTCTGCCCAATTAGAGCTTGAGAAAGCCTCCTCATTGGCCAAGGATAATAGAATAAAATCCTTGGAAGAAATCATTATAGAATTGGGACATGATCCCAAGGATCCCAAAGGCGCACAGGCCTTAATTAGGAAAAAAGAGGAGGACATAGTGGCCCTGAGAAGACAATTGAAGCTGCTAGCTACAATACATCCTCAAACCACAGAGGTGGCACAGCAAAAGGAGGAAGAGGATGTGGTCAGCTTACTAATGAGGATGAACCAAAGACTACTGGATACAGAAAAGGCTTTAGAAGAAGATCTACAAGGAAAACAACCAGAGTTGGCCTCTCAGCGATCCCAAACAACTCCAATTATCACAGCTCCTCCTCCAGCAGTCACTACAATAGCACCTCCCCTAGATCTAGCATCAACAGCAGGTGCCTCAACTTCAACAGCAGCTACAGCAAGTGCACTACAGGAGGCCAGCTTAAGCATGGAGGAAATGATGAAAGAAATAAAAGCCTTGGAGACCCAGATGGCAGAACTCAAAGAGACCAAGGAAAAACTAGCCAAAATTGAGGTTAGTTATGACAAGTCAAAGATGACTGTAGCAGAGGAAACCAGCGAAGTAAAGACCCTAGAAAACAAAATAAAAGCCTTGGAGAAGGACCTCACTCTCCATAGAACCCTGACAGAAATAAAGACTATTTTGTGGGATAAAATCAACCAAGATATTGTTGATCAGTGGACAGCAATACAAACCATTTTTTATCAGATAGAGTTGATAGGATTGGCTCAGTATGAAACTCAAAAGGCCAGAGTATTATTGGCCAATAGACTTGAGCAAGCCAATCAAATGATTCATTTTTTGAACACTCATACCAGTGAACAGTTAGCATCTCTGGACATTCATAACAGGACAAAGACTATTTTAAGAGTCAATAAGGTGCTAACTATGAGGAATTTTGTTCAGACAGTAGAAAGAAAATGCTAGGAAATGCAGGTAGATATAGAAGCCTTCAGACATAAATTTGCAATGTTACAATGCAAAGGTTTGCCTAGCTTGGTTACTAGCCGTGGGAAGCTATTAAATCAAGAACAGTATGCTCATAGGCTAAATACCTATGTGAAAAATCATATTACAGCATCATCAAGCAGCACAAAAGAGACAGTCCCTCCCACAGGGTAAAGTTTGTATGATAAACTGGAAGGTTTGTTCTTCATTGAGCATGAGGTGGCACATCTTTTTTATTTCCAGCCAAACTATTATAGGTACACAGAAGCTGATGAGACACTAAGCAAATAAGAAAGCATCAATTACCAACATATCAGTGGTGGCAGAGTATGCTGGAGGTTTTACCAAAATAAGTTCAATTCTCCTTTTTTGTAAATTGTTAGCATTACAAATTAAAAGGTAATATCTGGAAAAATCAAATCAGCTGAGGAAGAAGATTCGCGCCAAAATATAAAACAGGCTTAGACACAGGTGGCAAAATACAACACAACAGGCACGCACATCAGGGAAGCGGTCATCAACCGACTATCAGAGTCAAAAATTCAACAACGAGCAGGACACCTACAGCTGCCAGTACAACATATTTATTTCCTCAGTTATTGTTGCGCGGTTTTTTCCACATTAGTTATTGCTTCTGCCAGAGTAGATGGATAAATTTATGTCTAGATATTTCCCTATGGGATATTTTGTAAACTTCTTATAAATACTTGCAAAAGAGATGTATTATTGTTGGCTAATGAATATCATTCTGGACCTGCTCTGTAAATTTTGAGAACTCTTCTGAAATAAAATTGTTGGATGTTGTGTTGGTGAATTTGCTGGTTGTGGAATCAATGGCTAAAGGATGTGTTGCAGAATTCTTGTGTTGATGCATGGATCAATAAGTTTCCCTTACTCTTGAATTACTGTATTTGTAATTTATTTATCATATGAATACCATGTTCTAAATTACATGAAGTAAGGATAACCCAGAATTTACTATCTATACTCTGTGTTCAGTTCCTGTAGTTTTCTATGTTTTCCACAGGACCATCATGGGAAAGAATTCTTAAGTGCTCTTGTCTCCTTGGTTCTTACACATTAAACATCATCAAGGAATTCTTAATTGCTCCCTGTTAATGTTTACACAATTTCCCTCTGTTAACATAATGAAAGATTCTTGACTGCCTTTCATTTCCTGACTTCATTCCATCCTACTTTTAGTTTGAATATTGTTCTATGTTTAACTATCCTGCTCTGCAATCTTCCATTGCCAAAGAAACTATAACCAGAAGTTTATTACATTAGACTCCATCAACCCAATGGTCTGAACTTCTCTCAACTTACTGCCTTGTTCTACTGAATGTCATCTTCCAAACACCAAACAAAACTTGTGTCTCATAACTAGCCTAATATACAATCAAACAAATCTAAATCACAAAGAGAGAGCCCTCTCTGGTTGCAGATTGGCTAGGATATGCAGCTGAAAGATAGGTTAGTGGTTACCTCGATCGTATTCCCTCCTGGAGCCAGGGAACAACCTGAGTGATAACAAATCCCACTTACGTTGATATTAACATGTATTATTTTCATCCCTCTATAAATGGAAACACCAACAACAAAATGAAACTCGAGCAAGTGATACGCCCTAATCGATGATAGACATCACAAGCTTGCTTAACATTTAAGAAAAGTTGAATAAGCTGACAAATCCATACCTATCTCATTCAAAATTTAAAACCTTGCTGCCTACAAAGTGAAATAATATTACATTGTGTGCAGTGTCCTGTGATTGCTTGTCATCGGATGCTTGTAGAGCGATATACTAAACTGAAAAATGACGTGTCTATAAATGAAGTCAACTTAATTTAATAATTAATGTATATCAGACCCATAAATCCTATATGAAGTTGACATAATCATAATTCTCAAGTATCAAAAAATGTAGCACTTCTAAGAAGCTCATCACATGGCTTGTGACCACTTGTTTCCAAAATTGTTTGTAATTTTTGAGGAACTCAATATTAATTTTTTTCTCCCTCAGTTGGTAACCCTGACCCATAGATAGCAGAAATATTTGCATTAGTGATGTAATAAGCCATTTTCCCATTTACAAAAAACAAATCAGATATACTTATGGTTGGGCTAGATCGTAAATCAGAGATTGCCCCAAAGGAGAGAACTTGGATGAATAATGTGCTTGACCTAGTCATACCCCAATCTATCGAGAAGCAAGTGAACAATAGTGAATGGTTCTAAGGCTTTCAAGGATGACTCTATTGACCTAGTCTTGCCAAGTGATGACATGTTTCAAACGTACTTTTTCTGTCTCTTCATGCATGCGCTTTCTGGTTGCATGTGGGTGCACTCCTAGAAAATAGGAGCCCACTTCTCTTAACTAATTCATTCACTCGTCGATAAGTGGCGAGCATGCATGAGATGAATTTGCATGTAATATCATTTAAGTTAACCCAATTAGTCATTATTTCTAATAATCATTCTCATTTGGGTTGGGCGCACATCTTTGGATCAAGAATCTCTTCATATATCTTCATTCCAAGTAATTTTTGCATGTCGATTCTATTGGTTTCCTTTCAGATTTCACTGTCAATCTTGTTGGTGTTTCTTTTCTTTTAAATTTATTTATTGGTATTTCAGTTCATTATTGCCTCTACAAGTGTTAATTTGTTATCTCAAGTTGTGACTCAAAATGTTCCTTAACTCTTCACATTTTAATTATGATTGTGACAACATCCATAAAAACTTGTAGATCCTTCCTCTCCACATTTCTACCATGCAATCTTGTTTTTGGACTTATCCTTGAGCCATTCTATGACAGAGCAAACTTATGGACATTGAAGCCCCGACTAACTCATAAAACTGTGCCCCAAAAAGACACGTTTTCCTTTAGAGCACACTCCTTCGTCATTAAGAACTGCACCCTCCTTGAGCGCATGAGCGCACCCCGAAGGCTTGAATGTTCTCCCTTCGTCCCTTCAACATGCACTGACACACCCTCCTTTTCCTCCAGAGTGCATGAGCTCACCTTGAATGAACTTCCTTCGTGCTTCATCAGTGTGCCTTGCCCTATGCCTTTGATGTTTTCTCTCTCTTTCTTAAGCGCATGAGTGCACTTCAAAGCCCCAAATGACCCTTGAACTTCATTCGTGCTTTGAAAGTGCACCCTCCTTGTTTTAGTGTAGATTTCTTGCCCATTCAAGTAGCTATGTGTCGTCATTGATAGGTTTACATTCTCAGTTACATTTTATAGGTTTATATTCTAAGTTATTGCTTGCTATAAATAGAATATTTTGTAAAGCTAATCCATGTTTCCATGAGTGTGCTTCCACATACAGGTGTTCGAACTGCAAGTATTGTTACTCTTTCATCATATGTTGGAATCATGCCTCCCACTACATGCTAGGTGGCCTCCAAAGAAGCTTCAAAGGCAAGCATTGAAGAAGAAATTGAAGTTACAAAGCCTACCATTCCCATCTATGTAGATACACAATGCTTCATAAATAAGTATACTGATGTCACATGGAATGACACCAAACACACATTCATGCAAAAATAGTTCACTGAAAACTTAGAGGATTTGCAAGCATGCATCAATATCAAGCGAGCTAAGATGCACATGATCATATGCATATTCCCAATCATTCCTTGTGCATAAATGGTTGAATGGATTCTTACACACATGGATGATTTTGATCTAGTGCTTCGTAGTGAAAGTGTGGTCAGCTTGCCACCTATTATGGAGAAGACATGCAGACTTACTATAAGATGCTTAAGCCTACTAAATATGCCAATAATGACTTTTACACTAGATGGGTTGACCTAAACACAAGTGATATCATCAAATATTGGTGCCGAGAGCCTGCTAGGTTTTGTCACCACCCATCTATAGTTTACTCCACCAAGATTATCAAGGATGTGTATTAGTACCTCATTGTTATGTGTTGTCGACTGCATGAGAGAAAGAACGTTAAGGTGTTTGAAGAAAACTGGATATATATGCTCAACATGTTAGTTACCTGTGGTAAGATTTTCAATTGGGCATATATACTTTCTTTTGAGTTGCAACTTGATGTGACGCAAACAAAATAATATTTGAGGACAAACTATGCACTATAATTCTATATGTATGCATTTTTATTGGATGAAATATGTTCACAATATGCTTTCCCAGGGATGTATTGGAACTGGACCCCTCAGAATAAGTTTCCAGTCTATTTCCATTGTAGGGTGTTGTCAAAATCAAGTTTAAGAGGGACATACAACATATCAGCAGAGCATTTTTTTGAATTCATATTCCATATGATATATGAGATCGATCCTCCTTGCATGATCGATCAGGTGAAGGAGTCACTCCGTGATATCGTGTATTAGTTTGTTGTGCCTAAAGGTACATATAATAGATGCTTTGGATGTTAGTTTTCTCCTCATCTCATGTCACAATATGTGACTAATAAGGGGGTCTTGCAAGAAGTAGCATATCAGTTGGATTAAGGGTTGTTAAGAGTGTTTCACAGGAGGAAGAAATCCTCTTGGCCCACCTTCCCTTTGAGGATCATATTGTATGAGTTGAAGAGCCACAAGGCAACTAATGCAAAAATACAAGAGTTGGACTGCTTGCACTTTGCAATTAAGGACTTTCATAAATATGATCCTAGGAGAGTATGCAAGAAACATTGTGAAAGGATTGGTTTCAATCGAGGATATTCATCAATGTTTATCATACAAGATGAGAAGGTGAGGAACTGGTACAATGTGGTTAGAAAGACACATCGAAGAATGGAAGTCGGTTCCCCCAAAGTTCCACTAGCTCAATACATACAAGCACAAGAGGCACCACAAACAACCCCTCAGGAAAAGAGTGTAGCTACCAAGAAAATGATCGAGTATGATTCGATAGGAGAAAACAACGGGAAATGGAAAGCAGATCCTTTGAACACAGGAGTTATTCAAGTTGAACAAGAAAGTAGAGATTTAGAGGAAGAGGAGAAGAGGAAGCAAGATGAGTTACTCAAGAAGAAATAGGAACAATAAGAGGAAAGAAGGAGATCATGGGAGGAGAATCAAAGGTAGTCACAAGAGGAATAAGCAGCATAAAGGTTGGAGGAAGCGTAATTGACTCAAGAAATCGAAAAAGAGTTGGGGGAAGATGATACCATCCAACCCATAGATGATCAACCAAGTTCTTTGGGAGAACATCCTCTTACATGTGGTCATATCCCATTTGATGAAATGGGAAACACACATCCACCTAAAGACAGAGTCATGGATGTGTGCAATGTTACATTTGATCAAGTTAAGAAGAGGATCGTGCAACAAAGGCATAGATACTTCCCAAATGATCCTCATAATCCAATCTCGGTATATACATAAAAGGTGATAACCACAAATACTAGAAGGAATCCTAGGGAAATCATGGTGGCAAATGTTTATTTTGCTACAACAGCATAAGACAACTCTGAATATCTATTAAATGAGAATGTACAATTAAGGAAAGAGTTAGTTGCAATAAAACAATAACTGAAACACCTTGTCATGGAAAATCAACTATTATCTTCACACAAATTCAATACAGCAAAATGGGAGTCAACCATGTAGGAGGAACTGGGGCTAATGGAGGATACCATGGCATGGTTATATAATGAAATGATATGCCTACAGCAAGTAGTGGCCCCCCTTTTTGGTATTCAAAAGAAGAAAAGAAGTCTTGAAGCTTCTCAGAGTGGCAAACATAGTTTTTGATCAACTCTAGGAATGGGCTGCTAGATATTTGAATGTTCCACAATAATTGGTTAGAAAGGACATGCTTGTTGCAGAGATAGATAAAGTACAGCTTACACTCCACCATAAAAATTATATCCATCTTAGATAACATGTGACTAGCACTATTAATGCTTATAGTCGAATTCACAACAGTTTTGACTCTCTAACCTTCAGTAAGATCGCTTGAAGAAATAAGAGTCATGGAAATCATCTTTCAGGAAATAAGGCAATACATAAAACAAATCAAGCAAGCATCATAACAAGAAGGCTTGGAGATAACCAAAGATATTATTCTTCAATATGCCATCACAGCAGTCAAATCTCACATGCAAATATCATGGCTATGGAATAATGTATAATCAAGCTCCAAGACCATATTGACAAAAGCATTGGAGGTGAAGATGCAGTATGCAACAGACTTGCTGGTTTGGATCAAAGTCATATCCATGGAGTTCAGAGCATGGCACACATACATCACCAATGAGCTCCATGAGGAAGCAAATTACTTATCAATTTGATGACACTTTGTCCTATTAGCAATTTTGTCTCATATAGCCACAATTTTATATGTAATTTGTCTTTTGTAATAAGTTGCATGTAATGGAGTCCAATAGGCACAAGTGGAATGTGAAAAGATACATATGGAATGTAAAGGGTTATGTATAGAATATGAAAAGTTGTATATGTTAGCACTCCTCATTGTCCCAAGGCTCAGAAAGGAGAATGACGGATGTAACCACAAACCAAGTTCGGATTTGTTAGCTAGCCCTACCAAATCAGAGAGGGATCTCTCTATAATCTCACAGCCAATAAAATGGCTGGGAGGGAAAATAGATCTTAGGCTGGATATTCAACTTAATAGGGTTTGATTTTAAGGTTTGCTGGACTAGGGTCATAGGTCTAGGAACTAGATTAGGGTTTCTAAAGATCAGTTGCAGAGATACAGTGGGTCAATGTAGGTATGATCAGTGACATTTGGATTTTTCATTGTGATATAGGGTTAAAATAGGGAAGTATCAAAATAAGCATAAACTTATGAATTCATTAATTAGAAGAAAGAACAAATAACATGAAAATCTCATCAGGATAGAGCATAAGACTTATGAATTATGTTAAACACCTATGATATGATCACAAGAAAGCATAGATATGGTAGTAAAAAGAAATATATATTCAATTTGATGATAAAACAAAGGAAAACATTGTCACAAAAGCATACCACAAGAATTCCAACATAATAGCTGCAATTGCATGTATTATGTAAAATTTTTCTACAAATCAGCTAGCTTTGATACCATGTAGAAATTCCCACTGTAAATCACCTGGTAATGCAATGTACTAAAGAAAAATACTTGATCTACTTCTACAAACAATTTAGCGGAAGCTTAATCGAACATGAGCAACATCAATAAGAACACATATAACTGATATGGAGAAATCAACCACACATAACACAGAATATATCATTGGGGAAAGCATTGGCATAAAACCCCAACTCTGTATTATCAATCAAGTGGAAATCCTCAACAACATACAAAAAGAATCAGCTCAAAAGCTATCCTGCTCTCTCTGTCCTCTGATGATGAAGCTCATAGACTACCTAGGCCTCAATATATAGGCCACAAGTCCTCCAATCTCCTATAATACGTATTTCTCTTGGAAATAGGTCCTTCTCCATGCAAGGAATACTTACTAGAAATATCCAAGCATCTGATAGTACATTGTCCCTCATCTGAACTCAACTAGGTCTTTGTTTGAACTGACATGCATCAGTTATCCATAAGGGAATGCTCAGTTATGTGAAATAATAGTTGTCACATGCATGCAAGCATTAACAAACTAAATTTCATCATTTTAACAACTTGTTAAAATAATCTAACTGGACTTGATTAAGTAAAACTAAGTCAACTGATCCTCTCATTATAGAACTGAACCTTATATCCTTTAATCAAGGGATGAATTCCTAAATCAAGAGAGAAAATAATTTCATGATCTCACAAAGACTTCTAATTTAATTTTCCATAATTAATTAACTCATGGAGATTAATTAATTAATATTTTAAACTGTTGTTAAGACCAAATTCATTTTTACTTCCTATAGTTAGACCAGCGACTGCTAAAAATAAGAAGTGACCTAGAAATGCTATTTTTAGAAGATTTTATTTTTATAAGTGACCTAGAAATGCTATTTTTAGAAGATTCTATTTTTAGCAGTTTCACCTCTCACCCAATGTGGCCAAAACGCTCATTGGCCAAACTGCTATTTTTAGCAATTTCTATTTTTACATTTCTTGTTGCACACTTTTCAACACTCCCTCTCAACAAGAAAGGATTCCTCTCGAACTCGATCCTATAACTTTGGAATGTCCTATGTGCAACACATCCACCAAGTCCACTTGCTCCAACAACTCTTGGAACAAAAACACTCCCAATTGACGACTTTGTTAGACTAGAAACATACTTTGATGCTGAAGCTCTACCTGCTGCTCACAAGTGCTCCCTCTTTGACATCTGCACTACTGCAACATCTCCATGCATCTTGCACCATTGCACCCTTCTCTATGCTACCCTACACTGTGCAACACACTTGTGCCTCTGGCATTGTTGTAGCCTGCATGCTATGCGCTATCCTGGAATTCCCTGCACTGTAGCTCTCTCAGCCACTCCATCCGCATCTTTCTCTACTCAATCAATCAGTTCCTACTACTCCATATCGGGGCTCCCATAGCAAGGTCTCATCCAAGAGGTTGGGTACCTCAAGGATCCTGCCCCTCCTCCTTGGGACAATCAATCCACATCACCCCACCTCCTACCTGGAGGTATGGCTGCATGCAATCCCTCTACCCACCTGGTTCGAAGTTTCCCCCTACTGGAGGTCTCTAC